>LNAC01000139.1:2778809-2840789 GCA_002007465.1 Ailurus styani | reverse complement strand
GATCATGACCTGAGCCGAAGGCAGGCTTTAACCCACTGAGCCACCCAGGCGCCCTGAAGTACCCTTTTCTACCCTCTGTCCATATGTGTACCTGTTCAACAAAAATTAACTGTGAAGGACATTGGGCACGCAGTGTGGTATAGTTACTTACGGGCCAGGCTGGGTAGCCTTGTAAAGGATATGTCCTCTCTCCCTTTGGTCACCTGCCTCTCCTGGGGTACAAAGGTTAAACACAAGGAATTCAGTCTCTTCCTACTATAGAATCATCAAACATCCAACAGTTTTAAAGACTGTCTTAAAAATGCACTGGAGAAAAACAAACAGGATCATTATCATGAGAAATCCCATCATTATAGTTTAGAAAAGTTCGGAATGCCAGTCTTTTATTTGACCTAGCCCATGCTGAGAGAATAGATTCCAAGTCTCAGACTGTCAAAACTTTGAGAATAATCAGCCTTTGTCTGTATTTTTTAAAGAGATTTTTTTTCTTCTTGTCCTGAAGTGTTTACCTAGAAACAATAGGAAAGATTAGCCAGAGTACAGATGTCCCCTTGTGAGACCAATAAATATTGTAAAACTGTGTGATGGTCCATTAATTGCCAAGGGAGCGAGCAAATCAAAGCTCTTTTGCTGGGTCTCCATGATGTGAATGGTCTCATTTATAATTTCAGTCGTAGTGAGGGGTAAGTTCCTGATACATCTCTTGAATTCAGGAACCCCTAACCAAGGTAAAAGCCCCTCAAGAAATCAATAGACTCTTCTAACTTCTGGGAGGTCACTCCTCTGAAACCTCTGAAGAAACCCAGATGGTGGGGACTAAATAGGGTTTAAAATCTTCGTAATAGCTAGTAAGAAATCCCAAGAACAGGCCTGGTGCTACATAATTGATAGGATTTATAGGTAGAGTTGAAAGTGTATGTCTTTTTCCCTGAATTATTAAGACAATGATAACTATTTCAGTCAACATTTTGTAGCATACTTTTCCTGAACAAGGATGTTTTTCTTTTCTATTTTTCACGAGGTGTTACCTTGGGAGTAAGTACATAAGTTGTAATATAGGAGGTATTTTCTATCTTTGAGATCGTTGCAGGGGATTTCTCAGTAAGCTTGCTATGTATTTTTATTTCCTTTAGTCATTTTCACCAATAGTTGCAGGGGTTCTGACAGTACCAGAGACACCCAGGATTATTTTAAGAGGTGATGGGGTTGATTTTGCTCTTTGGATAAAATATTGGCTGTGTGTAATTCTATGTAACGACCATCTGAGTGTCTGGGTCTAGAAATATTTGCTGTTATGTTCTGAAGTATAGAGGACATGTTCAGATCATATCCTTGATGGAGTTGTTTGCTAGCACTAAGCAGAGGCATTTCCATGATTTGTGTGACCTTTGGAGTTCCAAAAAGGTAGCAGGTTCAACAAGAGGTCAGTTTAGCAGAGGAGGTCATGGTCTGATCATTCTTCAAAACAAGGAAAAGGAAATGTTTTGAAAAGGAAGGGGGCAAATGAAGGAAAGTAGAGTCCTAGAGAACACAGAAAAGGAAGGCAGTAGCCCATAGTTATACACTAGCAATCTTACAAGGAAGTCCGTTTGAGAGGACAGAACAAAAAGTTCTGTCAGGTTTCATTGTCTCGGGTGGAGTTTGCCCTTCCAAAGCTGCCTGCTGGATCTGAAGGTCTCGGGTAGGCTGTTTGTGCCTTGCAGCCATCTGCTCTGGCAAGGTTTTTGGTTAGCCTCAACTCGCAGTCACTCTTGGGAGTGGAAATCCATCGATCTGAGTTGGAAGTTCATTTTCATTATGACATATTAAACCCAGGATGGACCGTTCTGTTGTCAAGACTAAAATGCTTCCTTCTTTTTTATTTTTTTTAAAGATTTTATTTATTTATTTCACAGCGGGAGAGAGATCACAAGGAGGCAGAGAGGCAGGCAGAGAGAGAGAGAGAGGGGGAAGCAGGCTCCCTGCCAAAGCAGAGAGCCCGATGCGGGCCTCGATCCCAGGACCCTGAGATCATGACCTGGGCCGAAAGCAGAGGCTTTAACCCACTGAGCCACCCAGGCGCCCTAAAATGCTTCCTTCTGAAAACGTTCTAATGCATTTTTTGCATCTGTATCACTGTGTTTGTAAAACAAACCACCACAAAGCTAGGTGGCTTAAAACAACTATTTATTTATTCATAATTCTGTGAATGAGCAGTTTGGTTGAGCCCAGCTGGGACCAATCTGAGCCCAGACTGGTCCTGCTCCTCTTGATGTTGTCTGGCCTTACACACACATTACAGTCTGTTGGTAGCTGAGGGCCTCACTCTCGCGTCTGGTGGTTGCCAGCTGTTGACGAGGCCACACAGGGATCTGGGCCATGTGTCCCAACGTCTAGCAGGCTAGCCTGAGCTCATTCACACGATGCTGTTGTGAGGGTTCCTAAGAGCAGCAAGAGGGCAAGCTCTGGTGTATAAGCCGTTTTCAAGCCTCTGTTTGTATCAAGTTGTTAATGCCTTGTTGGCCAGAGCAAATCCAATGTCCAACCCAGACTCAGGGAGTAGAGAAATAGACCGCCTCTCTCTTGGCAGGAAGAGCTGCACGGTCACATGTAAAGGAGCATGCCTGTGGGATGGGAAGAATTTGTGGCCATTTTTGTAACTTAACACACATTGATATCTTTTCTAGCAGAGCTGGCCACTGTGCTAGAGGTCATATGAAGATTTGGGTGATGCCCCTTTCAAAAAAGTGACTTAAATATGTTGAAGAGAAGATAATATTCTAGATCAGCTTCTGACAATATTTAGCTAGGTCTGCATACAACCAAGTATAATGATTGGTGGAGTTCTTCTCAATGACTGAGGGCATCTTGTCCTAGGGAGAAGGTGAGTTCTGAGGAGGTGATTGTGTGCCCATTAATATTAGTGACCAAACAGTAGGCGAAGGCAGATTACAGATTTTTGATAATTTAGAACTGGCGTTAGCAAAGTGTCTCAACAATGGGCCAGATAGTTAACTTTATATAGGCTCTGCAGGCCACGTGTGGTTTCTATCCCATAGTCCGTGTTCTATTTTCTTGTTTCTTTTTTAAATAAACTTTTGAAGTAATGCAAGAATTTTTCTTTTTCTCCACTCATGGACCATATGAAAACAGTATGCGGGCCAGATTTATCCCATGGTTTGTAGTCTGCCAATCCCATATTGGGACAAGTTTTAGCTTCAATATCTCATTTGCTCTTTCTGTCTTTCCTGAATGGAGAGTAAAGTTTTTGTGTTGGGAGAGAAATCCTGCCGATTTCTTGTATAACTATTACAGTGAAATGAGTTCCTTACTCACTGGATAGTAGGAATTCCCTGGGTTGGGAATACAAAGTCTAGCAATGTTTTCCTTCTGTCACATCAGTAGCTTTTCAAAGAATGGGTTTTATCCACTCTGAAAACTTACAGACTATTGACGATACATATTTATAGTCTAAAGACTGGGGTGGTTGTATAAAATCCATTTATAAATGCTCACAGGGTCTTGAGAAGGAGTTTCTGTATTTTGTTTTGCCTTTTCAGGCTTACTGGGGTTATATTAGTTATAGGTAAAACATGGTTCTACCAATTCCTGGTTAAATTTTGAAAAATACATTTTGTTATTTACTACGGAACTTAATTGTTTTTATTATTTAATTTCATTAATTTAATTAGTATCCCTGGGGTGGATTGTGGTACTCCCAAGCAGCTGTCTGGAGATTGTCAGAACCTGTCTTTATGGAGAACATGTCTTTGAAATTGTCAGTATTGCTTTTCAGAAGGTTGGGTTGATTGTTCTGAGCCAGTTATACCTGGTCTAAAATGAGTCAGTTTTCTTTCCAAGTTTGGTGGGGATAGATATCAGTTTGGTGGAACTTATAGTCCCGGTAACAAAAGCTGCTTATTTAGCATAAGAATTAACAAGGGCGTTTGTTAGTTTCTGGGGTAATAGGTTGTCAATGAGTGTCTACCTTAAAGATGCATTTTTTAATGTTGAATAGATTTTAATGAATCTATAATATCTTTACCATTTTTGATCAGAGTAGCTTAAGAAGGGAAAAATTTACCTTGTTTCCATAACATCCCTAAGTTGTCAGTAATTCAAAATTCATATTTACTAATCTATATTGCTCACCATTTCTTCTTTTGCCAGAGTGCAAAATCAGTCCGAAGAATCAGTTCATCTGCTTGGGCAGATTGAACGTTAAGCAAGGGAGCCCCTTTGGTAGCTGCATGTTCAGTGGTGACAGTGTGTCCCGCACAGGAAATGCCTTTGTCATTTTTAAGATCAGAACCATCTATAAATAGTATTAAATCAGGATTGACTATGATTTGACCTGGCCATTCCATGTGTATGGTTCTTACTTTTGACTACAGTATATAATTTATACAGAAAAGCACTAGTCGTAAGAGCTCAGTTAATTTTCATGTATGTGTATATCCCTACGTAACTATTCCCAGCACCTCAGGAGGTTCCTTTCTGCCCTCTTCCCAGTCAAAACACATCCCTCCTCTTCCAGAGGTAACCACCATTCTGACTTTTATCACCGTCTGTTAGCTTTGCTTGTTCTTGAATATAAGTGGAATCATGCAGTATATATACTCATTTCTTACTGGCTTCTTTTGTGCAATATAATATCTATGAGATTCATACATGTGTTTGCGTACAGCAATGGTTTGTTCAAATTTTTTTTTTTAATTTTTTTTTTTAAAGATTTTATTTCTTTATTTGACACAGAGAGAGAGAGAGATCACAAGTAGGCAGAGAGAGAGGAGGAAGCAGGCTCCCTGCCGAGCAGAGAGCCCGATATGGGCCTCGATCCCAGGACCCTGAGATCATGACCTGAGCCGAAAGCAGAGGCTTTAAGCCACTGAGCCACCCAGGCGCCCTGTTCAAATTTTTTTATCGCTGTGTGACATTCTGTTGTATAAATATTCCAAATCTATTTATTCACCCTACTGTTGATGGACATTTGGGTTGTTGCCACTCTTTGCTATGAATACAGCTGCTTTGCATGTTACTGTATATTTATTCTTGTGGACAGATGCACTAATTTCTTTGGGGTATATTTCTGGGTAATAGGGTAGGCATATGTGTGGCTTTAGTAGGACCTAGACATTCTTTATGCCGAAGGTACCACTAAAAGTGATGGATTCTAGAAGGGGTGGTAAGTGGTGGGAATCAAATGTGAATAAATTGAAGTATGCAAAGTAGACAATAGAAGGATTTCAAAATCAGTTCGACATAACCAGCTGACAGAGAAAAGCTGAGTGTTGCCTAGAATTATCAGGGATTGTTTGGCATGTGGAGTGCAGAGTTAGTGCAGAAGTAGGCATTAATCAGCCAAGCGCATAAATTTGTTTGTTTTAAAGATTGATTGATTGATTGATTGGAGAGAGAGTGTGTGTACAGGCAAGGGGAGGGGTAGAGGAGGAGGGAGAGAGAGAGAATCTCAAGCCAGAGCTGGATGCAGGGCTCAATTACACAACCCTGAGATCACATCCTGAGCTGAAACCAAGAATCAGATGCCCAACCAACTGAGCCACCCAGGTACCCCTAGAAGTTTTGATCAGTTAGTTAGCCACTGTTGCCCCCATATGCAGGCAGGGTGGGTACGTTGTAGCTACCAAATCAAAAATTTTGTTCAGATAGGTAATAAACTTCTGGTGTAAACCTCTGCTCAATTAACACTCCCTACTAGGCAGTCTTGTCTTTCCTGAACAACTGGAGAGGAAGGGGCACAGTTAGGGATATGCAAAGGATACAGGTCTACTTTAACATCACTGGACTTGTGTCTATGTAAGCTCTTGTACAGGCAATCCTGACAGTTCTCTCAGTTGTCTCTAAGTTGGGGCCTTGAATATAATGGAATTGTTTTTATTTTTGAAGACAGAGAGTGCCTACCTATGAACAGATCATGACCAAAATTATTTAGTTTCCAATTTTATAGTTATTGTGTAATTATGTAGTTACAATTTTCTAATTATGTAGACCAAAATTATGTCTAGCTGTAACTTTTCTTTTTTAAAGATTTTTTATTTATTTATTTCACAGCGGGAGAGAGATCACAAGGAGGCAGAGAGGCAGGCAGAGAGAGAGAGGGGGAAGCAGGCTCCCCGCTGAGCAGAGAGCCCGATGCGGGCCTCGATCCCAGGACCCTGAGATCATGACCTGAGCCGAAAGCAGAGGCTTTAACCCACTGAGCCACCCAGGCGCCCTAGCTGTAACTTTTCTTTAGATAATTTATGTCCCTTTTCTGCTGGTTTTATTAAGAGATATTTGAAGTCATCCCATGAATAACTTAGATCCGGAGAACACAGCAATTCATATCTGCCAGTTGTATTATAGTGGATCCTCATGGAAAACTCAGATCATTAAGATGATTTATTTGGACATTGAGAAAAATATGACGGTAATTCTGTAAGTCTTCAAGTCCCATGATTTTTTCACATGAAGCAAGCAAGTACCAATTCTCCTTAACTCCTGATTCCTAAAGAAGGCTGCATATATATCCACTACCATAAAATATTTACTCATGGAGGGAATGAGGGACAAGATAGTATTTGTAGGAATATAATGAATCTAAGAATCATAATTCTATTCATTGATCTGAGGTCTCAAATCAATAGCACTTCCTATTAGGTTTATCTCTTAGCAATGTGAGCATTATAAAGACTGGTACAAGTAGAAGTAGCCCATGTTCTAAAAAATAACAAAAACAAAAAGGGATTAAACCTGAAATCTCTTCAGGTTTAAGTGAGTCTTGGGCAATTCAGGCAGGAGTTCATAAGGATATATCTGAATCTTAATAGGGTCAGCATTAATAAGGATAGCCCTTAACCTTTGGATGGGGTTCTTATTCTTAAACTATGACCCTTCTAGGGTTTCAGTGGGGTGCTCAAATTGTTTAGCAAGCCCCTCTAAGTTGAATCTTAAACTCCGTCTCTCGCGTATCAGGTAACTGTTGACATCTCTACTCAGCTCATTCAGGCTTCCAGCCGTTGCTTTCCACTGTGTTCCTTGGCTTTTCACCCAGCACATGTGTCCTTCAGGAATCAGCTAAGGATTTGAGAGTTTGCCTGCAAATATGGGGGTTCCTCACTTCTTATGGAATTTTCCCTGCTCTGTTTTCAGCTTTTCTGAGAGCCCTGAACTCTGATTCTGACTTTCAAGCCCAGGAAGACTGCCCCATTTCCTTGAGTGTATCCTCCATGGTCATGGGCACTGGGAAGCGGTCATATAAATGTGGATCTCAACAAGCGTGTTTTTTTTTTTAATTTTATTTTTATTCTTTGCCCAAGGGGTACAGGTCTGTGAATCATCAGGCTTACGCCTTTCACAGCACTCACCAAAGCACAAACCCTCCCCAACGTCCATAGCCCATCCACCCTATCCCCACCCTCCCAAGCGTGTTTTCTTTCTTTCAAGATACAGATGTTCTCCAGCTCCTTCCTGCTTTTTGATCACTCTTCAGTGCCTTCTAATGTTCGGTTTTTATATTTTGTGCAGATTTTATAACTGTCACTGGCCAGAGGGTTAGTCTGTTGTAGGATACTTTAACATCTCTGGAAGCTAGAATAGGAGGAGCAGTAAAGTGGTAAGGGAAGAGTAGCCACTCCTTCCTTGTTGAGCCTTCTCCTTCCCTCTCTCTCTTCTGTCCTCAGTCTTTCCACCACTGGCTCTAGTGTAGAAAGGCCCTAGAACTCGGTAAAGAGAAAGGAACAAAGTAGGAGGTTGGGATGTAGGGGTGGTTCAAGAATTTGGAGAAGAAAGATGATCTCCCACTGCATTTAAGCCTCCTCTCATCGACGATACCCTAAAATACTAAAGGAATTATTCTAAATCTGGCTTTGGACCATTTAAAGACTAAGATGCAGAGGCCCCCTCCACACTCATCAAATCAATAGCTGGTGGAAGAGTCCAGGTGATTCCGATAGTCAGCCAATATTGGGAACCATTACTTCAGGGCAGAGATCTCAAATGTTTCTTGAATGAACAAGTGAATGAATGCATATGCATTATTGGTCATGGTGAGATCATTCACACAAGTTAAAATTGCCTCCTCTTCCACAGGCTGGTTCTCATGTATCACAAATTGTTGAGGACTTGTCCGAGTGCTATGGAAAGTATCAGCCAGAGTGTGTTTTGACACTGATATGTGATGCCTTGCTTCATGGGAAATAGTTCAGGAACAGCCAGGAAGTCTGAAGTCCATTGAGAATGTGTTAAATGTGAGGTATCCTGTTAGGTTTCTCAATCTCTCAACAGTCTTGAAATTTGGCTATCCTTGTTCCAGTTTATATGCTCCTGAAAAAGGCCTTTTATTGTCCTGCATCTGTCACTTAAAGATATCCTTAACTGAGGAAATAAACTTCACTTATCTTTAGAAGTGTTTTACTTGGATCAGAGAACAGCTGAATACAAATGCTTTCCGATGCCTGGAAAATAACACCCAGAGGTGTAGTTCTAAAGCAACTTTGAAATCCTCCCTTTTAATAAGAATCTTTTTCCTTTGGGAGGATAGTTTTTTAAGAGGTAATAATCTGGTCTTGGCATTCACCTAAGACCCTTTTGCTATTTAGTATTATAAACAAAGTTCTTGCTTGTAAGATGAACATATGTCAGGGTTCAGGGATTTTAAACTTCCCAATAAGAAAAGGTATGTGTGCTTCACAATGAACTGATAGCCTCATCCTGTGACTGCTTTCGAGAACTTTGGTGTAGAACAAGGAGACCATTCTCTAAGTGCTGAAGACGACGTATGTTGTCCCCAAATAGGTTTCTGGAAGGTATATCACTATATCTTCCCTTTCACTGCATGTATTACTGTGGTAACACTAACCAGTGATGAGAAGTGTATGTACATGTATTGTGACTTCTCCCTCTGAAGCACAACCAGTACACCATAGTTCTCTTTTTAACCGGGTCTCTTTTTCTCGCTACACCTTCACATCTGGACTTTCTCTTTTAGAATGGAACTTCCTGAGAAGCAACGATCATGATCGTAGGGAAGAGATGCACTTAACACCTAGCACAACACCATCATCCTTTAGTACACAGAAGTTTTCTGATACTTATTAATGATAATCATATGGACCAATCTGGAACATTGTGAAATTATGGATTATATGAGCAGAGCTCAAATTGGCACTACTTGACCACCTATTTTTCTAATAGAAGAACAACTAGGTAAAAAGGAATATCTATTTAGAAATTTTATCAACATATTTGCTTTTTCATGTTAGAGTTTTCTGGAGCTTTCACACAGTTTTTCTGGAGTTTTATTTGACTTAATCATCCAGATAGAATGGAGAATTAATTAGGAAGAGAAGTGAAGTGAGGTTGAAATGTGTTTGGGGCAACTAAAGAATTTTAAATATGTACTTGAAACTCAGATTGCATTGATTCTTCTCACATCTATCTGAACATAAACTTTTATGAAAGGGTCCCTATATTCCCTGTTTTTATGGGCTTCTTCCTTAGTTCCTCCCCTCTCCCCACTTATTTTTCTTTCTCCCTTAGAATGCTAAATATCCTTCTTCTCTGGAGACTAAATTAGGTGCATCTTGAATTCATTTCTTAGAACATAAGAAATCTTTCTCTCCCCCATGACCCCCAGCTGTCAGTACCATTTACATGTTAAATGAAAGGCAACCCTTTTCCTGAAGGAGGAACTCTAACTTTCTTTGGGGATTATCTAAACAACATCACGTGCCCTCTTCCCTCTGTTCCGTCTTCACATGAGAAAGCATAAATCATGTAACCCAACAAATAAACACAATTGACATGTTATTTCTCTTTCTATAGAGACATTGGTTCTTTAATCTCCTATTTCTTGTGAGCAGGCCTGCTTTAGAGGGCTGAAATCCCAATGTATACACAATGGTATTCTGTAAGGGAGAAAGGAAACTCTAATGGAACTGCATGTTAGAGAAATTTAATATAACATGACTACATGAATACCTCTTGCTGCTTTGCTTCTCTCATCCCATTTGGCTATAAAAACCAGAAAGCACTCCTGCTGAAAGGAGAAGAACAGCTAGCTAAGAGGGAAAATCTAACCGTGAAGTGTTGGCGGTGCTTGGTGCCAAGAACCTGAGACTTTCTTTCAAGCACGATGTTTCATTGTTAAGGGTTTATAAGAAGTTAGCTTTAACCTATTAAGAAAAGGGTGATTTAGCAATAGGGGAGAGGAGCAATTTTGTTCCATTCATTCTTCTCTAGTATAAACAAGGTATGAGGCTAATGCTTTCTTGGCATAACATGAAGGTCTGAACTAACAAAAGAGGTGCAATTAAAGCTCACCTGGCCTCAGAGGTCTTCTTTCCATAAAAGTTAAACTCTAATGACTGGTGCTTGGTGACCAAAATTGGCTCAGGGAATTGGCTGGAACTTTTCACGGGTACAGAGCAGTTCTACCAAAATAAAAGGCACGAAACCGTCTGGAGGGAGCCTAGGAGAAGAGCACCAGGAGTAGCCTCTCTATATGTCTATTTCAGGGGTGAGCCCTCTGAATAGGGTTCTGCTGGCATGAATGTTGGCTTTGAAGTCTATTTGAGGAAAGGTAATGAAAGTGAGTCTTGTTCCCAAAGAAAATGGGTGATGCTATGAGTTTATATTTCCTTTCGTTTACATGGTTCCCAACACTTGACCCATAGGGTGCAGGCACTGTAGCAAGGCATTGTGGGACTCAGGTTTGGTATGACAGCCACACTGACAATGTGTAGGAGGGCTGAGTTGCTGACTGTGGAAGAAATGAGTCCTCCTGCAACAAGTAGATAAAAGGCACTCTTTCACACTCGAAGGCTACATTATAGGTGGTATGTATGCCTTCGTTCTAAAGTGAGTGCTAACCCACTAACCCAGCACTTGTGAAGAAGGTAGTGATAATCTAGCACCCAACCCTAGCACCCTAGCACCTACCTCATTGGTATAAAGGCTGATGCTGGATATTGGAGAGAATTTCTTAGGAGAGGACTGTTTGGGGATGGGGGCCGTTTGGTGGGTCCCAGCGCAAAAAGTTGCAAAGAGACACCTGGAGAGCTTGTGGTGTCCTGGGAGTTTGAGGAACCCGCTGAACTATTGTCTCGGGGATCTCAAGGTGAGAAGCCATGGCATTTACCTTGGAGCAGCGGGGAAGAGAGGGCAAGAGCACCTGTCCTGCGCTGGGAAGGTGGGAACTCACCATGCAGTCCACCGGAGGTGAGGGAAAAGTGCGAGGATCTGTGAGTGTTTTTTCTTGGACCAGAGACGGGCAGTGTGGGAGAGAGACATGCTGAAGACACTTTACATCCCCCGAGGGGGTACCTAGAGGAGTGATATGACCTCGGGCAGGGGCTGGACCACTAAATTCCCTGGGGCTGCCAGCCAGAGGGAAATGCGTTACATATGTTAAGTGAGTTACAGTCTAATATCGCCCCAGTGAGCTCTGAAGAACCAGAAACATACCACAGGATGGGTGGGTGGGGGGGGGGGTCAGCTTTAACTATTCATCCAATTTCAGGAGAATCAGCTTAAGATAGCTCTAGCCTAGCCAGAGGAAACCAACCCTAGGGGAGACTGGTATCAGTTGAATAAGATCTTTTATGCTTCTTTCCTCTTACCCTCCCCACCTTCCAACCTTTGCAGAAGGGAAGCTGAGTGCGGAGAGCAGAAGTAGGAGAAGCAAAGAAACAGAAGACTCTCCCCACTACAGGTCTCCCTGCTTCAGAGCCCTGATCTGTGAGAGGGCAAAAGTTTCAGCTTTCAGTACAGCTCAGAAGTCTCAAGGTAAAACTGAGCATTTCCATTTTTGTGATTTCTTTGTGATTGTAAGTGATCAGAGGGCTTTTTGTTAACGAGAAATGAGTGGACAGCTGTAGGGCCTGCCTGTGTGACTCATGATTTTACTTATCATCTAAGCATTAATAATAATAATATATTAATTAACAATATGATTATATTAGTTATCATCAAAGAGTGAGTGGATAAGGTATGACTAAAAACAAAAACAAAAACAAAAGCGTGAAATTTTATCCAGGGGTCAAGAAACTATTAGCTTCAGACCGTGGGCTTGAATCGTGCTTCAACAAGAATATGGGTTTTTTTCTGATTTACCACCTACAGGTCAGTTCTGCTCAATCAGTAAATCAGGGAGAACTGGGAAATTGCTTTGTAAAAGATGTTGAACATCCCTCTTCCCCCACTAGACATAGGTGTTGTCTGCTCCTGATGTGCATTTGGGTAAATAAACATTCAAATCAGTGATTTCTAGAGCAGCTGAAAATGTCATTAGAGAATTTGGTTTACAGGAAAATGAAGGGAAACTATGCAGTTAAAGTTTCACAGACTGTATGTCAAATGTTACTTTGTCCAGGATGCAGGTATGTTTCTTTTTTTTTTTTTTTTTTTTTTAAGATTTTATTTATTTATTTGAGAGAGAGAGCATGAGAGGGGAGAATGTCAGAGGGAGAAGCAGACTCCCCATGGAGCTGGGAGCCCGATGCGGGACTCGATCCTGGGACTCCGGGATCATGACCTGAGCTGAAAGCAGTCGCTTAACCAACTGAGCCACCCAGGTGCCCCTGCAGGTATGTTTCTTAGTGATCATCCTACCAGGGGGTACGAGTCTAGAAGTAAAAATTAACAGGACTATTTTTATATGGTGGGAGAGACATGACATGTAGAGCCATTGACGGTAGGCACCCTGCCATTTTAATACAGTCTCATTGTGAACATCCACCAACACTTTCTGAGATCACTTGGAGGTTTTTCGTTTTTGGTTTTTTTTTTTAATGATGTCTTAAACTCTAAAATAGCCAGTTGCTAACCTGAAGTAGGTCCCCTGAGCGCATGACAAGGTAATCAGTTGAGAATAGCGACACTCTCCTGGCGAGTGGAGCTATCTGAGGTCAGGTGGAACATCTGCTCTTGAAGAATGTAAACTGGTCAAATAAATTGTAAATAAAGATAAGGTTGTTTGTGCAGGAGGAGGAAGGAAACTAACAAACTCTGCACGGCTCCTGAAAAGTGTCATTTCTCAACGCCGTCGAGGGAGTCTTTTGAAGGAAATGGTGATTAGTACAAAGGCTGCAGGCTATCTGGCAATTACCATTTTATTTATGTTTTTTGTTGATTAATGTCTGCTCATCCACTAGCTTCATGAGAGCAGGGACCCCTATCTATCAGGTTTAAATGCTGCCCAGGCTTATGATCACATTTGACCTCTTTTCTTGCTTTTTTCTTTATTCTGAAAGGTATTCCTTTGGAAAGGCTATCATCCCCTGTCTCTCATCAACACCTCCCCCCCCTTGGCCACCCACTCCCCGCACTGCCGTCTCTGTCCCAGGGCATAGCTCGCGATGACAGGCGTGCAGCAGCATGAACGACATTGGGAAATATTGGCCTTTTGAGCTTTGAAGGTACTGCCTCTTGTCTCCTCAAGCACAGGGAACCCTAGTTCCCCTGAGCAAGTCCAGAAGTGGGAGCTAAATTCTAGGGAATATCTTTTTTATTTTGGTTGACCAATTTTTGCTGGCAAGAGTGTATTTCAAATTGCAGAGAAATGTCTTCTTACATTGGCCCAGAGCTGATTGGTACGTTTAAAAAAATAAAATTCAGAAAATGAGTGCTAGCATTTGGTCTTTATACCGGGGCCTCTCCTCTTTCTTTTTAGCACTGCCCCCTCTGTCAGGCTACTCTCCATTTCAGAAAAAAACAAAACAAAACAAAACAAAACCAGACTGTATATGTGTGTGTGTTTAGCAGGGGATAGTCAATAAAGAGCCAGTATCAGAGAAGAGACAGAGTATGTGTTCTCGATTCTGTTCTTAATCTGGTGTCCATGGCTCCCGATTCTACAACTGCCTTCATCACAGTTGCCACATCAGCATTTCAGTGTCTTTGTATTCATAAACTATTGCTCCAACAAGTGACATCAAACTATTTTTAAAAAGTGAAATGATTTCAGAGCACCTGGATGGCTCAGTCCGTTAAGTGCCCAACTCTTGACTTCGGCTCAGATCATGGTCTCAGGGTGGTGAGATCAAGCCCTGCCTCATCCTCTATGCTCAGTGGGGACTCTGCTTGTCTTTCTTTTCCTCTCCCTCAAACCCTTCCCCTGCTGGCATGCTCTCTCTCTAAAAATAAATAAATAAAATCTTTTTTTAGAAAAGTGAATTATTTCTGGTTTTATATTTTAGTTCTTGCGGTTGGCAACCAAACTAGAAATCCAGGGCAAGGCTTCCTCCTCAGAATGTATAATGAGGGGACTGGCCTTTCTCCTTCAAAGAGACACATGGCAAAGAGACCTTTTAACAGTTGTTCATCTTAAAATGCACCTTAAAAATTTCAAGTAATATGCACACACACACACACACACACACACACACACACACACACATTAGTTTTACTAATGGGAAGGCAGCTTAAAAGCAAGGCAATGAGATCTTTTCATTCCTTCCAGACTGTGGTCCAAGGTGAATACATTAAGCATAGAGCCTGGGGTTTACCTAATGGTTTTCAGAAGCCAACTGCATACTCTGATTAATGCTGCCTCATAATACCATTGATGTGTTCCCCACTAAATCATTAGAACATTTTCCCTTGGTAATATATTAAAGCCATACATTACAGGCTACTGTGGCTCAGGTGATATATTGCTGGGGGGGAAACACACCCAACTGTGTAAAGGCCGTGTTGTGCACACTTGGGTAGAATTAAGCCTGGTTACTTTTCCATGGAATCTGTTTGCAGCATTGAGAGTGTTTAGAGAACTTTTGGTTCTTTCCCCAGCACCAAAGAAATGCTCCCCAAGTCTGCATGATTCTTCTGTTCCAAACAGAAATGCATGTGAAAAATGTTGGACACATGTTGAAAGTATGGATTTTGGAATCATCAAAATTGGTTGGTTTGAATTTCAGCTCTCTCATTTGATATGAGCTATGTGATCTTGAACAAGTAAATAATTTAGACTTTCTGTAAAATTGCGAGTGTGTGTGAGTGTAATATCTATCTTGTAGGGTCACAGGATGAGTTGAGATCATGCATGTAAAGTGGATAGCCCAGTGCTTGGCACCTAATGAGTCAATAAATGGTTCCTAATTATGAATATTCCAGCAGGGACCTCTTGACCAGCATTTCTACACCCAACTTGGAATCTTCCCATAACAACTGCTGTATTTTGAGCTACTTTGAGTAGTTAGGTTTACATGGCAGTCAAGAAAAATGATCCAGGTAATGTCTGCCCATTTGGCAATCATGTGGGGGTGTTGCAGTGCTAAGTAGCTGGTCTGGGAGGCTCTGTCCTGAGGCCAGCCTCTCACCTGTCAAGTAATGATCAGCTCAGTTAAGCTATTTGAGCACAGAACACCCTGAGCTGCATATGGTCAGGATCTCAGGGAGAGAGAAAGTACTGCTCATCCTAGTTCCTGTCCCTTGTTTCTTGGTGCTTGGTGCTGGAGGAGGTGAAAGAAAAAAACAAAACAAAACTAGAGAGAGCTTTTATCACCAAGGTTAGCTAAAATAATTTCATTTCACTATTCCAGATAATCTCTGCCAAACTGGTCCCAAATGAGGCTCTGCACTGGTCTAATCTCTTCACCAGCAAAAGCCATGGTTATCTTTTAAAAAGTGCCCCCCTTGGGTTCTATAGAAGTCTACCTGTGCCTCATGTAAACAACTTGTGGGAAGAAATAATATTTATCATATTTGGAATGTAATAATAGTAACACAAATAAGGAATTTTTCTATAATTTTACCAGCCTGAAACATCTACTGTTTTCATTTTTTAGAATCTTTTCCAAGCTTTACTCTGTGCATACATAATTTTATGTAATTACATTATTTCATAGGTATAATAATTTAGATTAATTTTATTAGATAAGTAACATGAATATATACATGCTATAAAAAGTAAAAAAATAGAAGTCCGTGGTGCTAACAGTGAAAACCTCCATTACCTCACTCCAACTGGTTTTTTGTTTTGTCATAATTTTTTTAGTGGAATCATCTGCAAGTGTTATCTGTGGCTTCTGTTTATTCACTTAATATATTTTAGGGAAAACTTTGCCTGGAAGTAGGTACACCAACTGTTACAGCCTCCTGTTTTTCACTTAACATGTTTATGAATGTTTCTTCATGTTGCCAAATATCTTCAGAATTATCATTTTGAGCACTAGGTGGGAGTGGAATTGAGACCCACGTGGCTTATTCTGGGACACAAAACCAGCTAGCTACAAAAGGCATATTATCTCAGATGAGCAGTGCTTATCTGCCCCTGAGTTGGCTGGTGAATCATAGAACAGTTCAGTGGAAAGAAAACCAGCCCATTCCCATTCTACAGATGTGGCAACTGAAGCCCTTCCCTACCTCTTCCTGAGTGGAACACAGGATGCAAGATTTGCATCTGGCAAATCTGACGATGAGGACCCCGTACTAAGAAGGGGCCTGCATCCCCAATGACTTCCTTGAGCAATTATTTCAGCTCTGGGTTGCCCGCCTCTGAGAGAAAGGCCATCTATTTGGTTTAGTCACTACACAGTCATGTTTCTATCACATGCAAGCAAACGTACTTCTAACTGATAACAGCTATGTTCACTCATTCATTTATTCACTCACCGAACATTTATTGAGTTTTAATCATGAGCCTGCAACATACAGGCACAAAATAATAATAGCATTTATGGAAAGCTTAGTATAGACGACGTCTGTGCCATGAGCTTTCCATGTTTCCTTATGGCACTTTCACAATAACCCTCTAAAGTTGACAGTATTTTCTTAACTTTACAGATGAAGGACCTGAAACTCAAGAGATGAAGTAGCCCACTCAACGGCCCCCATCCGGTAATGTACAAAGCCTTTTGGATGCTTCACTTCAAAAAGCTGCATTCCATTTATCTTTTAGGGAACAGGAACCCAGTGAATTTGGGGGGGTGGGGAGGTGGAGCTAAGCAATATGATCAAATAACAATCTTTCCAACTACACTGTGAAGTACGTATGATTATTCCCATTGGCAAGTGAGATTCAGAGAGATCGAGTGACTTCAATGCAATTAATTCAGTTTGACAAACATCTGTGGGGCACCAGATTCTGGAGATTTTGTTGAGGCACTGAGGCCACAGGGCCATAGGAGGCAAGGCGGGGCTGTGGTGAGTGCTGCAAGAGAGGCAAGACTTTTCTGGAATGAAAGTAGTTGCAGAAGTTGTGCTTTCTCCGGCTGGCATCAATTACTGACTTTCTGTCAGCAGAATATTCCAGATGGGCTGGTTTCTATAAAATCCCTGAGGGGAATCCCAGGGTTTAGGTTCTGGGGGAAGGGAAGGAAGGAAATTGGCCAAAGAAGATTGTTTGAAAGGGCCATTTTTCAGTCTCCCCAGATCAGGTACAAAATAATGAACTGTCAGGGAACACTTTCTATTTGTTAATTGTTCAGTTCTCCTAAGCACAGAGAGGAGAGTGAGAGAACAGCAACCTCTGCCACGTGATTGGAATCAGATTTGTTTACCAGATCAAAGCCTGGTAGGTAATGGAAACTTCGGGGGCGGGGGTGGGGGAAAGGGCGGTCCCATCAGAGGCCGGTGGGGCAGTGTCTACTCAGCTGAATACGTTATTCTCCACACTCTGGAGCTTGAATGGCATGGCTTGGAAATGCCAGCTCTCTCCAGACTTGTCAAGGGGGTTCCTGGGGCTGCTGGAACTGCTTTGGGATGCTGAGAATGTTTATAGAGCAAAGCTACTGGACCATGTTCCTTGCCCATACCATAGCCATCTCCTGTTAAGGGGAGAGTAACAAGTTCTTGGTTCTTCTAAGGTGTGTAGCTAATTTTGAAACTATTAACATTTCCTGAGGATAGCTTCCTTTCCTTTCCTTTCCTTTCCTTTCCTTTCCTTTCCTTTCCTTTCCTTTCCTTTCATCCTCCCTCCCTCCCTTCCTCCCACCTTTCTTCCTTTCTTTTTTTTTAAACAAAGAGCAGACATTTATTTCTTAGAGTTCTGGAGGCTGGAAGCCCAAGATCAGGGTGCCAGCACTGTCCGCAGAAGGCCCTCTCCTGGTTGCAGGCTTCTCCTTATGTCTTCATATGGCAGAAGAGGGATGATAAACTTTCCAGAGGGTTCTCTGGGTGTCTAATGGTTTCTAAGGAAATATGGAATATACATCATTTCGGACTGCATGAGCGTGTCCCCCAAAATTCATATGTTGAAATCCTAATCCCCAAGAGGATGGTATTAGGAAAAAGTAGGATCTTTGGGAGGTAATTAGGGTCAGATTAAGCCATGAGAGTGGGACCCTTATGATGGGATTAGACCCCTTATAGAAAGAGGAGGTGACAGGAGACTTCTCTCTCATGCTCTCTCTCTCTCTGTGCTCACTGCATGGAAGGCCATGTGAACACATAAGCTGGAAGAGGGCCCCCACCCAGCCCAAACGTGGTGGTACCCTGGTCTTGAACTTCCAGTCTCCAGAACCATGAGAAATGTATTTCTGTTGTTTAAGCCACCTGGTCTATGGCCTTGTGTTATAGCTGCCCAAACTAAAACATACACTGTAATGATTTTACTGGGAGCCAAAAGAAGCACTTCAAACCACGATTAACGTAGAGTGAAAGGGAAGGAAGGAGGCACCACGAACTGATCTCCTCATCACCTCGGAGGAGGGAGGTTAGGTGAGCAGGGGGCCAAGACTTTTACCTGAAATGCATTATTTGAATTTTTCTTTACATTGAGTCTACACAACTGTGTTGCTTCTACAATTAAAGTATTTTTTTCTAAGAAGAAAAAATCCTTTACACAATACTTACTAAAAGTGGTCCTCTGAGTCTCGTTAATCCTTTAAAAGGACAACTCAGCATAATGCCATGTCTTGAAAAGCAATGTTTTCAATGACAAGATAGTTTGGGATTAGAAACTCCCTTATAATATGGTGGTTGTTTGCACTGGAAGTGGGCAGATAATACTTTGCAAACAGTGGTTTTTGATTACTAAGTGTCCAGAGGAGGGAGAGCCCTCAGTGCATGCCTGGTACTGCTGTTACTATATCTTTCATCTTTGGCCTGCTCTGCAAAATGTTAACTGGTTCACTCTCAAGGGTGATGTGAATAAATTCTTATTGCACTTGTAACCTGAGCTATACAGAGAGGTGAAGGGGATTTTTTTTTTTCACTATAGTTTTTGTAGGGTTTGTGTTAGCAGTCGGTGGACTAGTCAGGGATTGGGAGACAAGACTTGTGCTTGATAGCCAGCAGGATGCCCTTTATGTCTGCTACTTCTGGGCCATGCTTAGGGTGTGGGCATCTTTGGGGAGGCCAGAAATCCCTGTGTCTGGGGGCCTTCCTGGGCCCACTGTAGATAAAGGGTTTTAAAAAAAACTCTCCCTTTCTACTTGAGAATTTTACTTTCTGTTAGCTTTCTGTTTCCCTTGGAAACCTGACAAAAGCACTGTGTCAGCTGTGTTATTACTAGGTAGAGTAACTTTGGCAAACATGATATGGAGACTGGGGGAACTGGATACCTGAGAGGAAGCCATAGCTTTGGGCTTAACAGAGCAGAGACTCTCGAAACTGGTCAGGCCCCTGGAGGGGACCCTGGCAGCTCTGCCTCTGGAGTTCTTACAAGAGATATTGTCTCCTGTGCGGTGCAGGGGTCCCCAGTCAGGGAGGGTCCCTGCAGGCACCTCATGTGATCTCACTTTCCTGCTCTGGAACCCTGGGAAACTAAGAAGAGCTGTGCTGGCCATGTGGATGGCTACGTGGACTACTCCCCTGGGAAGAGAATACTGCCCCCCCACCCCCCCGCTGACAGGATTTCCTGTCATGTATATTGAAACCACATGTGGTTGACTGGGGTCTTGTTGTGGCTGGATATTCAGGAGAGTCTAAGATGCGCCCCTCACAGTGGGTTTTGTAGATCCACTCTACAGCCATTTCCTGAGGCCTTGTGCCTCCCAGGGGGCTATTAGGCAACCAGACATGGGTCCATTCTTTCTATAGAATCCACAGCCCTGTCCCCTTCCTGGTCCACTGGGAATCTCTCCTTCTGAGTCTCCCCTTGGAGCCTTGTGATGTTCCCATTTTCCTCCCTACTCAATATGATCTCTTTTGGCAAGTATAGTCCTTTAATAAGACTGGAAGAGCATTGTTCTCAAGCACTTTCGCTTCCTGCTCTAGAAAAGTTGCCAAGACAAGGAAGTACTAAAGTCTATTTGCTGGGAATGGGGGTGAGTAGGTGGGTGGAGGAGGGAGACAGGAAATAAAACTCTAATTAATATATGAAAAGTCATGCTGCTACACTTGTTAATGTTGATGATAAAAACCCTTTACATTATATAGGGCTTGTTTATTTGCAGAGGGTGCTCACAACCAGTCTCTCATTTCAGCCTGACTAGACCTTGTAAGAGAAGCAGGCATTGGTATGGCTGCAGCAAAGCCTGGGAAGGGAAAGGGAACCCCTGCTTTATAACATTTTGCCTTATCCCATGGTGTAAAAGCCACCATGACAGCCAATTTTAAACCACCAATGACTTAACCACTCTGAATTTCTCAGTATTTAATAGCTGGTCAATACAAGCTGGCTCCTGCACTCTGTGGGGGGCAGGATATGGACAATCATCCCAATTTAAAGGCAAGCGAAGCAAAGCTCAGAAATTTTGTCCAAGGTAACAGAGCTAGTAGGAGGCAAAGCTAGCAACTTGAACTCATGTCCACTATTACCTGCCTTTTTCTTGCTGAATTAAGTCTGTTCTTCATGCAATCCATTAACCACCAATATGAAGTGTCTACAGCTCTCTCTAAGTGTCTGCTTTATCATCAGTCTTATTTTACTCCTCTCTTCCCTTTAAGGAAAGATTCTCTCAGTGTGGGGAAACCCATCCCTCCGCATTCTGCTGGGGCCAACCACTCTTGCTGGTTCCACCAATCAATGCATTCCTCTGGCTTGCATCTTTGAAGCTCCTCCCACCTTCTCCCTCATCTATAACTCCCTTTGCAATTTCTCTAATCCAAAACCAATCCCCTGCCTCTGACTTGCTCGCCATCTACTTCTGGTCACCATGCTTGACAAAGTCCAACATTTATTTCAGGACTTTCTAGTCCTGCCTCAGATCACTGTAATTTAATTTGTACCCACAAAGACCCTGATCTGCCCTGTCAAAGGTCATCTGTGTTGTCCTCATGGCCAACCCCAGGCTTGATCACAGTGCTCCTCAAGCTAATCTTTTGTGCTTAATAGGCTAATGATCTTTTTCTTCCTTTTTTAAAAAAGATACTATTTATTCATCTGAGTGAGAGAAAGGGAGAGCCAGCACAAGTGGGGGGAGGGGCAGAGGAACAAGGAGACTCCCCCACTGAGTGGAGAGCCCCATCTTGGGGCTCCATCCCAGGACCCTGAGATCATGACCTGAGCCGAAGTCAGATGCTTAACGGACCGAGTAACCCAGATGCCCCATGATTTCCTTCTTGAAATGCACTTTTCACTTGGTTTTCCTGAGGTCATGGATTCTCATCACATTGTTCTGAGTGATTCTCCTCCTAGGAAAGGGACCCTCACACACATCCAGACAGAGCCTGAAGCTAATGCTTATTTATTCAGTCACTGCCACTGGCACACACTCTCTTCTACTTTTCTCTACTCTTTACATCAGAGACACTTGGCAGAGCTGATGTGGCTGCCTTCAAAATGCCATCAGTGAAGGCATCACACCCACCTTGCTGCATGCACCAGATATTCTATGAAAGGGGCATACCCAGAATAGCCACTGTTGGTAAGGGAAGTCCCAAACAGGTAGGCCTGATGGATTTGGCACTTTGGCTCACCTCTCTTGAGTCTCCTGGTACCCAACTTTACTATTCTCATTTCTGTTGAATCCTTTAGGTTTCTACAGGTTGGCTTGCTAGAAAGATCCTATACTTTGTGGTAAGAAGGATTTGGGCTTGAATTTTGACTCTGTCACTTACTAGCTACCACAAACCTCGTATTCCTAGGAAAGAAGGGGCTTATTTGATTAGAAGCATTTTTTACCTAAGGAGAAACAGCATGACATGGTGGAGAAAATACTCCACAAGAAGCCAAAGATCTTGGGATCTAGTTCTGAATTTTTTCTGTTGAACAAGCCATCAGTTTCACTGGACTTCAGCAACTTCATTTAGGATGGAGAGATTAATATCTATTTGCCTAAGTCAAAGGTTCTTCTGAGGATATCCTAAGATAAAATATACACAAGCATTTGGAAAACTATCAGTTTCACTATGAAGGGTTATTTAATGATTTCAGTGAGTTTAATTGAACAATTGAGGATAAGTTGGCAGCTTACACTAATGTAGAGATCTCTATACCAGGTGTGTTAGATTCTATGGCCACAAATTCTTTGTTACATATGCTCTTGAGAGGTGATGTCTAATTCTCTTCACCTTGAACTTTGACCAGTCGAATGCAACAGAAGTAGTATTCTTTGACTTCCAAACCTAGGTCAAAAGAAGCCTTGTAGCTCTGTGCCTTGGTCTCCTAGAACATTTGCTCTAGGTGAACCCAACCACAACATAAGAAGTCTAGCTACTCTGAAATCACCATACTGTGAGAAAACCTAAAGTAGCCATTAATGGAGAGGACATGAAGGGCGAGAAACCTGTCCAGCCCCAGCTATTCCAGTCTTCACAGCTTGGGTTTCAGACAAGTGAATGAAGAAGCCACATCGGATATGCCAACATTAGCAGATGTGACATGGCAAAGAACCATCTTGGATATTGTAACACATATGCAGGCAAAATATGTATTCTCAATACATACAAAGAATTCTTATAACTCAATAATACATAATGCATTTTAAAATGGCAAAAGAATTGGACAGATAGTTCACAAAAGAAGATACAAGGTATAAACTCATGGAAAAATGCTCAATATCATTAGTCATCAGGGAAATGCAAATTTTTAAAAAAGATTTTATTCATTTATTTGACACAGAGAGAACACAAGCAAAGGGTGTGGTGTGGGGGTGGGGGGAGGAGAAGCAGGCTCCTTGCTCAGCAGAGATCCCGATGAGGGGCTCGATCCCAGGACCCCGAGATCACCACCCAAGCTGAAGACAGATCCTCCACCCACTGAGCCACCCAGGCACCCCAGGGAAATGCAAATTGACACCATAATTACATACCTCTTCACAACCATTCGATTTGTTAAAATTGTAAAGACTGATTATACCAATGCTGGAAAAAACATAGAACTCCCATACCCTACTGGTGGGAACGTAAAATGATACAGCCACATTGCAACTTCTTAAAAAGTTAAACATCCACCTACTATAGGAACCAGACATTCAACTTGTAGGCATTTACTTGAGAAATGAGATTGTATGTCCAATCAAAAACTTGCACATTGATTGCAGCTTTATTTGTAATATCCCCAAACTGGAGAAAACTCAAATGTCCATCAACAGATGAGTAGATAAACAAACTGTGATACATCCATACAATGGAATGCTACTCAGCAATGGAAAGGAATGAATTATGGATACACAGAGCAACATGGTTGAGTCTCAAAATAATTATGCTGAGTGAAAGAAGCCAGACAAAATGAATATATATGTATTGTATGAGTTTATTTATGTAAGATTCTAAAGAGTGCAAGCTAATCTACAGTGATGGAAAATAGGTCAGTGGTTGCTTAAGGATAGAGTAGAAGGAGAGATGGATTGCCAAGGAGCACAAAGAAACTTTTGGGAGTGAAAAATTTTTTTAATCTTGATTTTAGTGATGGTGTATACATGTGATAAACAAAATATGAGGTGACCCAAATGACCTCTGCCACCTGGTGTTCACTCCTTTGTGTAATCCCCTTGATTGAGTATGGGCAGGAACTGTGGTTTGCTTCCAACCAATATAGTATTGAAAGTGATTGGGGGCACCTGGATGGCTCAGGAGGTTGAGCATCTGCCTTCAGCTCAGGTCATGATCCCAGGGTCCAGGGGTTGAGCCCAGAGTTGGGCTCCCCACTCAGCGGGGAGTCTGCTTCTCCCTCTGCTCCTCCCCCCTGCTCATGCTCTCACTTGCTTGCTCTCTCTCTCTCTCGAATGAATGAGTAAATTTAAAAATCTTAAAAAAAAAAAAGTGGCCGTCGCTCTTGTAATTACATTATTTAAAATTCCATCTTTGAAGTCTGGATTTGCAGACTTTCCTTGCATGCTTGATGAAGTGGTCATGTTGGAGAAGCGCATGTGGTAAGGAACTAAGGATGGCCTCTGAGAATTGTGAGCGGCCTCTGGGGCCCCAGGTGTCCTCAGGCCTTCCATCATACACCCACTAAATTCTGCCAGCAACTTCAATGAGCTTGGAAGTGTGTTCTTCAACTGAGCCGCTGGATGAGAATGCAGCCCAGAAGATGCCTTGACTGAGGCTTTGTGAGACCCTGAGCAGAGGCCCCTGTTAAGCTGTATGCCTGGACCCTTGACCAACAAAAATTGTGAGGTGATAAATGTGTATTGTTTTAAGCCACTAAGTTTTGGTAAATTGCTATGCAGCAATAGAAAACTAATATAATGCATATGTCACACTGATCAAATTGAGGTCCTTGGGGGACCTCAGTCTTTTCCCTCAAGGACTTCAACTGAATTGGATGAGGCCCACCTATATTAAGGAGGGTGATCGGCTTTACTCAGTTTGCGGATTTATGCAATAAGTCAGTCAGAGAAAGACAAATACCACATGATTTCACTCGTATGTAGAATTTAAGAAACAAAACAAATAAGCCAAGGGGGAAAAAATGAGAGAGAGAAACACACACACACACACAAAGCAAGAAACAGACTCTTAACTATAGAGAACAAACTGATGGTGACTGGAGAGGGCTGGGGATTAAGAAGCCCACTTGTCATGATGCGCTCTGGGTGATAGAGGGAACAGTTGAGTCACTATATTGTACACCTGAAACCAATAGAACACTGTATGTTAGCTGGAATTGAAATGAAAAACTTAAAAGAAAAGTTTGCTGATTTACATGTTAACCACATCTAAAAAATCTCCTCACAGCAACCTCTAGACTGGTATTTGACCGAGTACCATGACCCAGCCAAGTCGACACGTAAAATTAGCCTTTATACATGGTCACAGATACAAGGAGATCTGGCCGCTCTGTGCCTCTGTCTCTAATGGATTTAATGGATGTGAAGTTCAGTGGATTCACCAGCCTTGGAGGAACTTGCCAGGTCAGAAGGGCCAAGAGCCTTGGCTTGCTGCCTTTTGCATCTTTTCAGGCTAGGGGGCAGGAGAAATGCATTGATACTCAGGGTCACCTTGTTACCATGGAAAGGAGTTTTTGTGTCAGCCACAAAGCCAAGTTGCTTCCGTGCTTTATTTCTTACCGACTCCTTACCCACGCACCCTGTCTGTGCTCCAGGCCCCATCAGAGCCCCTGAGAACCATGTGTGGCTGCGGTCAGCTGTCTCACACAGAATTCCCACAACCCCGGGACACACCACAGGGCTGGGGTCTCAGTAAAGCCATGGAAAAGGTCTCATTCCTTACAAACAATTGATCATAACTGTCATGTCCTTTCATAAGTATTTTTTTTTCCTAAACACACTTGATTTCAGACTCACACTTTTGCAACCTTGGACATACATGGTCATCTTGGTGGGGGAAGAGGGGGAAGGTGGGAGAGCTCGTTCTCATTTTAACAGATGTTATTGGGCAACGGAGCCAAAGGCAAACTTGAAACAGTGACATTTTATGTTTAAGTTGAATGATAAAAGTAGTTTGTTTCTGGGCATTTAACTGTCTCAATAGAGGGAAGGAATCCTAGCCTCGCGGGGAGTTTCTTTTGTGAGTGCGCAGCTCCCTCCCACTTGTGATCTGATGTGGTGACAGCTCATTTCGTAGCCGGCACAGCTGGAGAGATTCCAGGTCAGTGGAAGGCAGGAGGGGAGAAGGCTATTTGGTGACACTGTAGCTAAATGGTAGCTCTGCTGTGCTTCCCCCCAATCCTCCAGCTCCGAGGTCCAGGTCCAGTGGATGGGGTAGAAACAGAATGCGATCCCTGTAATGTACTTGCAATTATGGAGATGGTGGTGTCTCCCTGCTTTCTCGCTTATGCCACATAAGGAAGTCTTATATGAATGGAGAGGGATAGTGGCATGGGGTGGGATGGGAGGAATACGTTTCAGAACTGAAGAAATTATATATAGATATACATTATAAAAATGTGTATATCTTTCATTTGAAGTTTCCTTGGTTTTGATCGCCCAGCTGCAGAAGGCCACCCAATTAGTTAAGAAGAAAAGGGCTTGAGGTCATGGCTAGTTATTTCGTGTGTACTAAAATAGAGGAAATGGCTACAGTTGCTTTGCCAGGCGTGTCCAACCCTGAATTAGACCAAAAAGGCATCTTATAGCATCAGACAGCTTAAAAAGATGTAATAAGGGAACTGCTTTCTTTGCACATCTGTTAAGAACATCTGGCTCTGTCATGAGCCTGGTAAGTTGGGTTGTTAGTTGGTGGCCCACACACCAAAAAAGAGGCAGAGCCTCAAGTTGTCGGGCTGGTGGCAGAACCACCACGACCAAGGGTGAAAAGCAGCTGGGGCGTGGGGAGCAGCTGCTGGTGTTGCCTGCCCTGAGCTCATCCCTGACCGAGACGTACAAGACGGGGGCTATCACAGACTCAGGTGCTCAGAAAGCAGGACATTGGAACTCTGTCCCAGATGGCCCTTCACCACGAGCATCATGGGGACGTGTTCGAGAAGCTTTACCCCTTAGTTACTGCTCCGTCTCCTTTGTGATAGTAGCTTATTGAAGAGATGAGTCCCGGGGCAGGTAGCATTTTCCAAAGATAGCCCCATCGTCTCTCATCACGCACCATCATCTGCAAGGTCACTGTCAAGAGGCAGAGTCCCATTACCCTGCCTTTGAATCTAAGCCAGCCACAGCAACTTGCTTGCAGCCAGTTACAGGTTGTGGATGTGATGCCTGTGCCTTCTGGGCTTAGGCTGAGAAGGTCCTGCTGCTTCCACTTGGGTCTCTCTCAGAAAGCATGCTTTCTGGACATCTTCCTGAGGCGATCCGTCTCAGAGCTATCGCGTGCTGTGGGAAACATAAGTTACCTAGAGAGGCCACGTGCGTGTGCTCGGTTTGGGGTCATTTGTTACCCAGCAACAGATAATCAAAGCACGCCCATAAGAATGTTTTGGGAGGAATCTGAATGTCATTCCCTCTACCCCCACCCCAGCTCCCTCTACTCCAGCGTCCCTTTCTGTGGGCCTCCCATTATATTATGCAATGGGCACGTTGTAAGAGAAGAACAGGGCTCCCACCTGCATCTTCTTCGTAGGCACTGGAAAAAAGGTGCAGGTTCCTCTGGGACAATGCAGCCCAGCCCCACAGCACACAACCTCCCAGGCCAAGTGCGCAGTCCCATTCAACCCCTTCCCCAAGTCGGTCAGTTTTCCTGTGCAGAGTCCAAAATGCACGATTATACTCAGTGCAGTGGCCCTGGAAAAATAGAAAAGTAAGTCTCCTCAAGGAGTTTATGTTCTCACAGATGATATAAAATATGTGTGGTTTAAGATAGAAAAGTATCAAATGCTAAATCATATGATAACACTGATTTGAAAGGAGTTTTGTAAAAATAAGAAAAAAGGGTTGTAGAAAAAGCCCTGGACTTCTATTTTAATTTAATTTAATTTTATTGTATTTTATTTTATCTGCTTTTATTTTATTTTATTTTTTATTTTTTTAAAGATTTTATTTATTTATTTGACACAGAGAGAGAGAAATTACAAGTAGGCAGAGAGGCAGGCAGAGAGGCAGGGAGAGGAGGAAGCAGGCTGCCTGCTGAGCAGAGAGCCCGATGCGGGCCTCGATCCCAGGATGCTGAGATCATGACCTGAGCCGAAAGCAGAGGCTTTAACCCACTGAGCCACCCAGGCGCCCATCTGCTTTTATTTTTAAGCACTAGACTTTTAAATAGGACATCTGGGTAAAGGAGCTAGGCTCAAGTCATGTTCTGCTACCAACTGGCACGGCCTTGCTTGGTGCGTGGGAAAAAACGCTTGCGTTCTTCGGGCTTCAGTGTCCTTCAGCTGGGGAACGAAGCAGCTGATCCAATTGGTGCTTCTCAAACATTTCCACTGCGATATCCTCAGAGTTAGAACCTGAGGGTTTAGTCTGAACTGGCCGCCAAAAGCTGGACTCAGAAATCACATGCACATTTCATTTCTTCGTATGGCTCAGTTCTCATTGCCTTCAGTTTTCAGGAAAAATAAGTCATGTTAATAGAAAAGTGTTCCCCAACCATCATATTTAAAATGGCACAGCTCCTTTACCACTACATTCTCTATCTGTGGTGGATTAAAATGGCCACAGATTCTTTGATACTCTTCCTGCTGAGAAAGAGGATCTCTGTCCACTTAAATGGAGGCAGGTTCTGTGGTTGCTTTGAGCAATTGAATATGGCAGATGTGGTGCTGGGACGGTTTCGAGGCCCCGGCCTTAAGGGATTGGCAGCTTCTACTTCTTGCCTCTTAGAACAGTTTCTCTGGGTGTCCTAGGTTTTATTATTTGGGACAGCAAGGCTGAAGTGGCCACCTATGGGTCCTCCAGTGAACACTTCCAGTAGAGCCCTGCCTTCTAGTCATCTCTCCCATGATACCAGACACATGGACAAAGCCATCTTGGGCCCTAAAGACTAGACCATCTGCCAGCTGGTGTTACTGAGTAGAAGGACTGCCCAGCTAAGCCCTGCCAAAATGTCTGGCCCCCAAAAATGTGAGATGTGATAGAGCAGTTCTTATTCCAAACCATTAAGTCTTGAGGTGGTTTGTTATACAGAAATAGATAACAGGAACACCCACCCTCAACCTGCTTTATTTTCTTCACTGCCGGTAGTGTCTTGGATTTGGCTCATGTTGGCTCGTGAGAGCTGATTATTAAATTTTCAGGAATTTTGCGAGCCAGTCATTAAAGCCATCATTACAAATTATTCAACTTACAATTAAATGAACTATATTTTAAAAGGTAATAAATTCCTCAAAATTCAGCACTTCCTGGTTATTTTATTACATTGTACTCTTGTCTCTGCTCTTGAGGGTGTTTATGTCTCTCTTTTTTTTTAAGATTTTTTTTTTTTACTTGACAGAGTTAGCACAAGTAGGCAAAGTGACAGGCAGAGGGAGAGGGAGAAACAGGCTCTCCGCTGAGCAGGGAGCCCGATGTGGGACTTGATCCCAGGACCCTGGGATCATGACCTGAGCTGAAGGCAGTGGCTTAACCGACTGAGCCATCCAAGCACCCGGTATTTATGTCTCTTGTATCTACCCGTGTAGTGAAGCTACTCTACAATAGGGTACAATTGCACGTCTCTTCCCAAATACAAGATCAGTGACATCACATTGGTAGCTTAAAAATGACCATGGTGGAAGTATGCACACTACAGAAATGGTCTAATTCTATCCAGGAAGCTGTTTATTAAACATTTACCATAACAGAACTACAACCATTTATTGAACTTATTAACCATCTGATACATTAGCTATTGATTGTTTGCTTATGGTTCCCCCCGCCCCATGAAATATAAGACTTCAAGAGTAAGAGCTTTGTCTTTTTTTGTTGTTCATTCTTATATCCCCAGAAGCTAGAAGAGGGTCAGGTACAGAGGAGGTCTTTAATAAATATTTTTGCGTGAAGGTGTTCTGCTCTGTTACCGTATATGTAGTGAATGTAGCTTGCCATGTTTCTCTTCTATGGAGACTGCTGGCCTCACTCCTGGCAGCCGTATAACTGCCCTGCTGGCCATGGATACCTGATTTAAGCTGTACCAGAGAGCATGCCTAAACTATGCATTTGGAATTGGCTGAGAGAACCCACCATGATAGCTGCATGTGTGTGAGAGGGAGAGTAAGTGACGAGCTAGCAATTGGATGACTGATATTTTAAAATGTATGAACTTGCAAGATACTGGTGGCCATTTCTTATTCATCATGAGAACTGAATAGCAAAGAAAGCCTTCTTTTAGGAAGAATGAAGCCATTTCTCCAAGAGAGGAGAGGAGAAGACTTCCTAATGTTAGCTCCTCCTGAGGTCTCATGTAATCTTTGCCTTTGGGGCCTGGCAGACTCCCTGTATCTTTATAAACATTCTCATTGTGTGTATTCACTTACTGAAGTTGATATCTGTTACTTGCAACCCAAAGCATTCTAAGAAACACAACCTCCATGTTTGTTTTAGATAGGCTTTAAAATTACTTAGAAAAAAATAACAGAAACACTTCCTTTGGGTCTCTTTGGTAATTTTGGAAGAATGAGTCACATGTCTGCAAACATGTACTCTGGATTTAGCTCACAGCAATCTGTGTTCACTTCTCAGAGTCACAGTGTGTTGAAAATTAGGTTAATATATGATTGTGGGTTCAAATAGCACCAGTGTTCTTGTTCAGCAGTTCACAGTCTGTGAGGGTCACGACTATGGAAAGACACTAAGAACTGACAGGGTGGGCAGTGCCACATCAGAGGAAGTTTTTCTTAACTATATCTCCCCCTTATAAGGTCAATTTGGGGGAGAGACAAAGACTAATTTAAGATAGTCTCTCTTTTATTTTTTTTTTCATAATGGATTTCAGTTTAAATCTAGACACATGCCAGATAAACGTTAGATAAGATAGTATTGTTAGAGGCCCCTGGGTGGCTCAGTGGGTTAGGCGTCTGCCTTTGACTCAGGTCACGATCCCAGGGTCCTGGGATTGAGCCTGGAGTCTGGCTCCTTGCTTAGTGGGGAGTCTGCTTCTCCCTCTGCCCCTCTCCACCCCCACCCCCACTCCCCTGGGCTTTCTCTCTCTCCCAAATAAATAAATCTTTTTTTCCTTTCTTTTTTTCTTTTTTCCTTCCTTTTTTTTTTTTTTTTAAAGATAGTCTCTTCTGCTGTGTCAAAGAAATACTTGAGAAAGGGCTTTTTCATGAGTAAAGGTGATTGTTGATGTTATTTTAAATTTGCCACTTATACCCTGAAATTTTCATCACAAGTAAATGAACTGAAGATCTCACACAGCTGGTAGTTCCCCACAGTCCATGCTTTTTGGTTTTTCAGATTTCATTTTCCTCACAGCAGCTGCCTTCTGTGCAGGGAAAATGTTTACAGTCTGGCCTTGCGCCTGATGATGGAGCCCGGTTGGCCTGCCTGGCGACATCTGCTAAATAAGGCTGCTTTGGGAGGCACCCTCGTGATGAGCTTGCACGTCATAGTCCTTCACCCTGTCTGGGTTTCTTGTCTTTGCTTTGACCCGTTGTTTCTTTTCTTTCCTTATGAAGAAACACAACAATCCAATTCTGAATTCGAATATGGACCGTGTTTTCTTGGTTACACCACCCTATGTTTTTAGAAAAGGGGCTTTTCGAAGTTATTTCCCATTTCATCCCCATTTGGTCTAAACCAATTCATATCCAAACCATTGTTTTGTTGCTACTACATATTTGTTAGATTATTTAAAACGGCATTTCATTACCTCACTGAAGTCGGGAGGAGTGTGTGGAGCTGCTCCTGGTGAGTTCAGGGGCGGCTTCCTTCCACACCAGCCCTTCGGCTCCTTTAACTTAAAACACATCTGGCCACACTAAAGGGAGAGGGAAAGGTTTTCCCTTTACATGGGCTGCACCTTCTAGAGTCATTCTGAAAACCTACCTCAAAGGAAGCTTTGAGCTACTCCTCACTTACTTTATTTGCTTTTTATTGTGCTGTGCTTCCAAAAGACTTCTCCCTTTTTGGTTGCCAAAAACTCTGTTGCTTTTTCTTCAAAAATCCACACAAATGTTTAAAAATATTTTGAAATACTTTTAAGCATACAGCCAAGTGCTGAGAGCAACACAACCAATACCTGTGACTCACCATCTAAATATAACAAATATTTAGCATTTTGCCATACTTGCTCTAGGTCCTTTTTCTTAAAGAAATCCAGTATTACAAATGGCAATAAAGCCCCTTTTGTAGGCTCCCCTTGCCTCTTCCCCTCCCTTCCTCATGACTGGTGTTTTAAAATGTCACTGCTAGAGTGATGGCTTCACGCTGTTATTCCTCAGGGCTTTCTTCCATGAGAGGTGCTATGATTTAGGCCCATTTACATCTTCTTGATAATACGACTCCTATTCGAAATGAGCACACAGGTACATATCCAACGCTTTGTAGAGTGACTAACTGTAGTGGGGACCATGCTATATTCTGTCCTTTGTTCCTAGTGCGTGTGAGGTTCCTCAGGCACCTCATGTCTGTCACAACCTTCAGTGCTTTCTTTTGATTTTGAGTTTCTCTTATATTCCACAGTTTCACTGGTTTTCAGTTTATGCTTCAAACTTCCTCCAACTCATGTTCCCAATTGAAATTATTACCTCTTAAAAAAGGCAGATGAAGAATGACATTAAGTTTACAAAACTGAGAATTTCCGGTACTTCTGTGCTAAGGGCAACTCAAGAGGCACTTTAGTGAACCAGCAAGGGGGACAGCCAAAATGCTGAATCACCCGATTCTCTTAGAAGAGGAAACTTGCCTTAGAAGATTCCAGGGACCAGCTCAGTTCCCTAAGTCTTGCCTCGCCAGCTGGCCAGCATCCTGTCATCTCAGGGGCCAGAATGTTACACCCACCAGGCCCTGGGCTCGGACGCACCTCCTGGGCCTTTCTGGCCTATATTAGGCTGTGGCCACAGGAGAGAGAGGGTAGCATGAGCCCAGGAAAGTTTCTGATAATGTACACTTTCCCCTTGGAATTACAGGCTTCCTGTCTCCCTCCAGCCCAGCCTGAGAGGACCTGTGTGTCCCTTTCCCCATGTCCACCCTAGCCTCCTCTTGGAGTCCTGCCCCCGCCTCACCTCCCTCACCTCGTCTGCCTCTGCTCTAGGGAATATTGATACAACCCAGCACGGCAGCCCTGAATTTATGTGGGTTTTAAATATATTTTTTAAGAAGTATGATATACTTGGACGCCTGGGTGACTCGGTCGGTTAAGCCTCTGCCTTTGGCTCAGGTCATGATCTCAGGGTTGCGGGATGGAGCCCCACATCAGGCTCCCTGCTCAGCGGGGAGCCTGCTTCTCCCTCTGCCCTCTCCCCCACCCTTGCCCCGCTTGTGCTCACTCTCTCTCTCAAATAAATAAATAAAATCTTAAAAAAGAAATATGGTACAGTTCAGGGTTTTTTTTTTTTTTAGAAAATCAAAAAATTGAACAAAAAAGTGTAATTTTCCACATAGACAAATATGCTGTGGTGTTTTAGCTACAGACTGAGGTGGCATAAAGTAGCCTGTGTGTTTACTTCCAAAAAGGTGGATCCCATTTAAGATTAATGAAGAATCTGGAAAAAAAAAATTGCAGACAACCTATCTTAGAGGGGCCATCTCCCAAATCTCTGTTGGTAAAGCTACAAACTGTGCAAAGGGTGTAGAAAACAGGGAAGCTAATTCAAATGGCACATGTCCCAAGTATCCAATATTTACCAAAGAAACTCCACTTCTCTAGGAAAGAAAGCACTGACTTCAAGAGGCCTTTGTACTGAGGGACAGCTGTCCCTTCTCCACACAGCACACAGCCTCTGAGGGCCGGCTTTTCCAGGGTCCCATTCACTAGTCATGGGGGTGAGTCCGGCCTGGGCCAGCGACCCATGGGGCCTGGTAGGGGACATCATCCTAGGAAGACCTAACACTCGCAGTGTTAAACCAGTGCCCAAAACTGGTTTACATGCTTTCTTTCTCTTATCCTCTGAAGGACCCTGTAGGCAGGTGTTACAATCCTTGAGGTTGCACAGGAGCAAGTTGGAAGGGAGGCCGGGCCACCCGGAGCTGGGACCCAGTTCCGTTTCACCGGGCTCTCATCCGATTACCATAAAGTCCCTTCAGCAGCCAGACACTCCTAATAGCTCACTGTCTAGCAAAGGCTGCATTGTCTTTGGAGCGTTAAACACAACCCTTTTAATTGGAATTGCTTCCTAATTCAGCTTCATGTATCTTCTCTCCTCCCACACAAAGAATCCATTGTGTTGGTCTCAGGGACAAACTGGATGCTCCTTTGATATACTTTGCATGTAAATGTAAGGAACAAGACTCATTTGATTTCATTATATCCTTTATTGATGCGCCTGCAGCATTTTATTGTAGGTTTTTGTGACTAGAATTCCTAACAAAGGAGGGAGCGGGCTTCTGGGCTTGGCAGCTCCACGGAGAGAGGATTTACCACGTTGGGCTCTAAAGGGACCCTGGCTTGCTGCTCTTGTCATTTCTGAGCTTCTTAAAAAGGGCTGGGTGTTTTCAAGAGCTGCTGCTAGTCTATGACTTTATGACTATAAAAGTGTTATCAAGCATGAGATGAATGCAAGACACCATCCTTGCCACTGTGCAGCGGGTGGGGAATTTATGGAGGCTGCCAGCAAAGTGGGTGAATGACATCTTACCACAGGGGAAAATGCACTCGAATGCCAGCACTGACAGAGCTGCTACCTAATCCTTCCTACCTGCAATGACAGGCTCCTGGGACTACAGAATGGGGTTAATTATTCCCAACATTCTTCCTTGTAATTCTAAATGAGATAATGATTGGAAATAGTACATAGTCATTGAACTGAAAGGGCCTGAGGCATTCTCCTGCTGGAGAAACTAGCATTTTTTTCCTGTGGCATGTTTATTTCCTTCAGCGCTGTCTTGTTTTTTCCCCCAGGTTTTGTCAGTGTTTTTAATCACCGGAACCTCTACAGCTCCAAACAGAAACAGCTAACAATGGTTAAAAACTTGAAGCACCCCGTACTTTATTGCGTTCTTGCATTTAATCCTAACAGTAGTCTTAGGAAATTGGCATTTTATTATTTCCATTTTACAGGCAAGAGATGGCCTAGACTGACCGAGTGCTACCCCTGGGGAGACAGCTGGTACCCTGAGGTTCCAGGACCTGAGCCCTTGGAATTGAGTGCGAAATGTAAGACACTGTCTCCTAAGACCTTGAGCTTTACCTTCATGAATATCCTGACTTAGAGGTCTGTCGGTATCCTACCTAGAGGCCTCTGCGATCTATAGCCCTCTTGGTGAGCATAGCTTTTAAATGGCCCATCAGCCTTCTTTTTTCCAATGTTCCAGATCAATCTGTGTTCATATTGCTGTCTTCCCACAAGGCCCGTCTGGGACCCTTCCACATCAGCAGAGGTTGCACTTGACGAAAACGTAATGAGCATAGTTTTTGCTAACTATAAAGTCTTGACATATAAAAATTCATATCAATACAACAGAAGTCTTAGGTTCCCCAAGTATATACCCTACAAAAACCTAATTTGCTTTACTTTGGCTTACTGTAGGGCTCCTTCAAATACTGAGCTCCCTGATGGATTTAAAATGAGATTCAACTGATGACAAAGTTGATTCACAGCTTTTCAAGAACTAAAGCATAAAGAAGGCAACCTGATTTAGGTAAACTCTTTCATATATATTCATATATTTCCTTTAACCTGGGAGCTCCAATGTTAAACACGACTTAAGGTTTCTCAAGGCTTCCACACATGAGTGGAGCCCAATTCTCTCCCCTTCTGTTCATTCCATTTCCCACTGAGCATCAGAATGATAGCAAATCAGGGATCAGACAGTGCTTTTCAGTGGTCCCAGGACTCCCACACTGCTCTCTTTAACTCTTTGAAAGAGTATCTTCAGATTTTCTAGCTGATTGGAGAGTTGGATGGGAAAGCAGTAGGGTCCCAATACTATTATTTTTCGAAAACATTGCCAAGAAGCCAGAATTGCTGACTAAAACACATAAAGGCTTTTGAAGGTAATCAATAACCTTGAGATTATGTTTGTTTTCCCTTAGCTCTGCTAAAGAAGTTGGACTTAAATAGCAAAACCAGATATGATTATGGATGTGCTTTGGATAATAATCAAACAAGTGGTGGCGTTTATTTCAGATCTGAAAAGAAATCTATTACTGCCTTTCTCATTTCTGTTTCCTTGTCAAGCAGGCAGTCCCATGCTGGGCTTTTAGCAGCTTAGCATTTCCAGTTAGCTTTAATTATCATCTAGCTCATGATTTCCTTGGTAGGTTGGGCTTCCTATTTGGCTCTCATTCCTACTCTCTCCTCTCTATTAAGTTTAATTTGTGTTGCAAATTACCAGAAATGGGGTGACTTAAAATGGCATACATCTGTGATCTCCATGGGTCCATGGGTACGTGTGAGTTCCATGGGTCAGGAATCTGGGTATTGCTTAATTGCCTTCTCTGCTCAGAGTCTCAGGAAGCTAAATTAAGGTGTCATCTAGGGGTCCAGTCTCACCTGAGGCTGGGGGTCCTTGTCCAAGTTCATGACGTTGTTGGCAGGCTTCATTTTCTTGCTGCCACAGAATCAACAGCAGCTTGCTTCTTCAAAGCCAACACCTCTGAACTGTAAACTCAAAGGGCTCACCTAGTTTTAAGTCAGGCCCATCTAGGATCATTACCTTTTGATCAATTTAAAGCCAACTGATGGTAGACCTTAATTACATCTGAAAAAAATCTCTTTGCCTTTACTATATAATATAATCATGGGAATGATGTCTCATCACCTTTGGCATATTCTATCCGGTGGAAGCAAGTTACAGGTCCCACTGGCACTCAGGGATGTGGGTCACAGGAGATAATCCTACATTCTGCCTACCACATCTTCCTTCTGGATAAGAACTGAAACAAGGCTAGTGAGCATCCACCAGCCACCCTCTCATGCATTCAGGACAGTATAATATATATTAATGCTCAAGAAAATGTCCTGTGCCATCCATGTATATCATTGAATCATATCCCAAAGTTGAAGATCCCCGTTTCAAGGGTTTAAGGGTTTTCCCTTCTTGGACAACTTTGACATTAATGTCGCTTTAGATGTAGAGGTGAAAGATACATGTGGTCATTTTGGGTGTTTAATTTTTCCTTTCCAGAGGATATCAGGGAGCAAAGAAAGCTGAGTCTATTAGCAGACTTTTCTTCAACCTCAAATGGGAAAGCAAAAGTGTTTCAGGATAAGAAGATTGATAGGAGTCAAAGATCCAAGGAAAGTAGTCAGCCTCTCCTACATCTGGAATAAAGTGAGTTCATTCTGTTCCCTAATGTTCTCAGAGGAAAATTGTTCTAATCATGTTTACAGTAAGGGTGTGCCATGACTCTACTATTTGTGTTAAAAACATTTCTCCATAATCAGAGTAGTATTGCTTTCATTGCCTGTACCATTCTACTTTCCTATAACACTTTCTTTTCATTGTAATCTGTGCCTGGAAATCCTGGTGTTAAAGAGGCACCCAAAACATGTGTGTGCACATGCACACTTGTGTGGGTGTATGTATGTAAAATTGCTAATGTAATATGGAAAACATTGGGCTTACCCTACCTTTGAACTTTATAAAAGGTTTGAATGCCCTAATATTCTGTGGAAATCCAATGCTGTTACGAAGATTGGGGCAGATTCTTGGGGTCACTGTTAGCTCTGATTTCACGTGCCTACTGAATTCTCATTCTCATTGATATCTGGCCTTTTGAAGCTCTTTCTTATCTGTGCAACAGACCCATGGACCCTGACGGAGACATGGATCCTCTCTCTGGAGAAGAATTGGCTACATAACTGGGAACTCCTTGGTCAAAAATAACTAAAAATTTCAAGATGGCAACAAGAGAGCATTAAAGCAAGCCCGGGGCCTTTCTAAGCTTGGGACACTATATAACTGCCCCAGTTACATGCCCACAAAGGTGAGCCTGTCTGAGAATTCCCCCATACCCCGCTCCTACAAGGCAATCAGAGGGACTGCACATTTGCTAAAAGGCCTGGAGTAACAACAGCTGGGGGCGGGGGTACCACAGCAGCTCATGAAAGAGAACTTAAGATTAATTAGTTTCCATAAATTTCTGTTCATATTTGAAATTTAGCCCCTCTATAATTCCCTCTTTTTTTCTCTGATATCTTTCTAAATCATGGCCCATGCTCAGGGTTTGTGTTTGAGGCTTTCGTCAAAGTATTTTGCTGGACAAAAACTTGATCTACTCCTAAAAGAAATTTTTTCCTTCCCATGGTTGGAAGTAGTAATGGTTGTATTTTAAATCAGTCTCTCTGCTGCAAATTAATCTCTCTGTATAAAGTGTTATGATCATCATTCTCAGTGTACCAATATGGAGTCCTGATGCTCAAGAGAACATGGCAGATAAAATGGTATCTAGCTTCAACATTTATATTCTTTGCCTGTGCTTGCTGCTCTTTAAATCTGGAAAGGTTTATGTGAAATTACAAATGAGCCCCTAGTGTGCCAAGCCTATCTTAGTGGGATGCAGTCTGGTAGAAAACTTTCAGTGGCCCCATAGAACCCAACAGTCTGGACTGTTGACGTCAGATTATCCTGTGAAGCAAGGTCAGTCCGCCAGAGGGGTGCCATGGAAGAAGGTTGGGCTGTGTGTCTCTCTCTCCCTTCTGGGGTATGTGGGTTGAAGGACTATTTAAGGCCCCTTTCTTCAGCTCTCTATAGAACTGAAGATCATGATTAATACCCTTATGCTCTGTGTACAGTGAAAAACACCACCTTCTCTTGGGACTGCGAGAGCCACTCCTTTAACGCAGTTTTTCTCTTTGTCCACAAGGCATGAGGAACCCTCCAAAGCTTGGCAGACATCCCTGGAGACATTCTGTTCATTGTTGGTGTTGTTCAGGGTTTTGTAGTTATCCATTGCCCTGTCTGAGGATCACCTAATTCAAAGCCAACTGAGCCATCCAACTATCTGTGGTCTACTTTTTGCAATAACTGTCAGTGTGAAAATGCCTCTTTATGAAAAGAATGAGCATGTAATTCTGGACACTTTTGATTTGTTTTTTTCAAATCTGGACACTTTTTTTTTTAAAGATTTTATTTATTTGTCAGAGAGAGAGAGAACACAAGCAGGGGGAGTGGCAGGCAGAGGGAGAAGTCAGCAGAGGACTGACTGGGGAGGAGTCGGCCCCATATGGGACTCGATCCCAGGACCCTGGGATCATGACCGGAGCCAAGGGCGAATGCTTAACCGACTGAACCACGCAGATGTCCTCAAATCTGGACACTTTTAAGGGTGACTAAAAATAATTATATATTTTAAAAAGTCTGTATTTATTAATCTATAAGTTAATTTTATTAGAATGATAAGGTCTATAAAGTCTTCAAAAACTATCTTAAAAATGAAATTATTTCTAACTGAATAAAAATAATGTATCAGTGCTCAGAAAAAAATTAATTACTTATATCTGTTATCTGAACTTCAAAAATGGCATCAACAGAATAATTATTCTTGGTAAGTATTAATGTGCTTTAATCAGTTTCATAATATTCCATCTAATATTATGCCATTGGTATGTTTCCGATGAATATATTTTGTTCAATATGGCCTTAGATGTAAAATTTAAATATAATTACTCACAGTCATCTTAAAGACGGCATTTTAAGGTTAATAAATTTTAAAATTGTTAACACCTTTAATTGGTTTTTGTCAGAGAAGATACTCCCTATATGGATGCTGAGGCCCTTGTTAAACTCAGAGTAAATTTTGCTAAATGAAATATATTTTAATTTAATTTTTTAAATTTTCTCAAAGGAAATATTCCATTTTCAAATTGAATGTTTCAGCTCAAATATTTTCACAAGGACTACCTTTTTGTTCTAGAGTAACTATTTCAACAAAAAATTTTACAAGCAAAAGCCCATTGAATAAAGTTTTCTCTATTTATAACTCTTTTGAAAAGTTTTGCCAAGTTTAGATGTTCCAAAACTGTAGATCTTCTCAAATTTCTTTCCATTCTGGTACAGAATATAAATGTATCCTGTTAAAAACAGGAATTTTATCAAAAGATATTTCATAGAAAATGAGATGTTCTAAAGCACAGTTACAGAATTTCAAATAATTTCAACACTGCTAAGTTGTTCACTTTCTGTCTTGCTTATTTAACAAAAAGTTTCAGTATCTTTTCATGTGAGCTTTGTTTTCAATAAATATGATTTCATTAAGCTTTAGAAGCTGAAATATTTGACATTCCACTCAATAAGTACTTTGATTAAATATTTCCAACTAATTTTGAATAAAATGCAACCCAAATTTAGAAAACTTGCTTACAAAATGTTCAGTGTCATTGATGGGCACAGAGGTTGATATAGACAATAGTTCTTCAGAGGCTTAAGCATTTCCCGAACCTTATAAATATCAGACAGAAAAGAAGATAAGCATGCAGTGCCATGCTGGGATAATTTAGAATGTTCAAAATCAGCTTTGTAGTTCAGCAAAACTATGTTTTTGTATTCATATGTGTTCCATTTTGTTAATTGCAACTTCGTTTTCAATTGGTAGAATCTAATTTGGTAGAATTGATAGAATCAATTTGTTTGGATATGACTATAAATTACACGAACACTACACTAATTCTTAATATCTTTCTGCTCCATTATTGGAGAATGCTGTTTTTTACCATGATGCTCTGCTCCACTTAAACTTGTACAGTTGTCCCTTGGATAACATTGGCTTAAACTGTGTGGGTCTACTCATATTCAGATTTTTTACAGTTCAGTACTATGAACATATTTTCTCCTCCTCATGATATTTTGAATAACATTTTCTCTTCTCTAGCTTACTTTATTGTCAGAACACAGTATATAGTACATATAACATACGAAATGTGTGTTAATTGACTATGTTACCAATAAGGCTTCTGGTCAACAGTAGGCAATTAGTAGTTAAGTTTTGGGGAGAGTCAAAAGTTATGCATAGGGACGCCGGGCGGCTCAGCCAGTTAAGCCTCCAATTCTTGATTTTGGTTGAGGTCATGATCTCAGGGTCCTGAGATGAGCCTTGCCTAATGCTCTGTGCTCAGTGGGGAGTCTGCTGAAGATTCTCTCTCCCTCTCCTTCTTTCCCTCCTCCTGCTCGCATTCACTCTATCTCTCGCAAATAAATAAATAAATCTTTAAAAAAATTATGCACAGATTTTTGACTCTGGAGAGTGTCAGTACCCCCACCCCTGCATGGTCCAAGGGTCCATTGTATTATTATCACCAAAAAAATAATTAAAATTTAATTTATTTATTTACTAAAATTTTATTTATTAATTATTTATTTATTTACTAACTTACTTACTTACTTTGGGGAGAGAACAGAGAGAATCCCAAGCAGTCTCTGTCCTCTGCTCGTTGAGCACAGAGCCCAACACAGGCTGGTCCCATGATGCTGAGATCACGACCCTGAGCTCATGACTTGAGCTGAAATGAAGAGTTGGATGCTCATCCAACTGTGCCACCCAGGCACCACCAGAAACTTAATTTTAGTTTCAAACTTTTAAATGGAATTTTCAATAGTATTCACAGTAATATCAGGTGTGGAAAAATTAACATCTAAAACCTTTATTCTGATTCCATGAATTGGATGAAAAACATTGAACCAGTATTACAATTAAAAGATTTCTGGGGCACCTGGGTGACTTGGTCAGTTAAGTGTCTGCCTTTGGCTCACGTCATGATCTCAGGGTCCTGGGATGGAGTCCCATGTTGGGCTCCCTGCTTAGCGGGGAGCCTGCTTCTCCCTTTCCCTCTGCCTGCCACTCCCCTTGCTTGTGCCCTCTCTCTTTCTCCCTCTCTCAAAAAATAAATCTTAAAAAAACAAAACAAAATTGGTAGCATTTAACCGTGATTCTGTTAATGGGGACAACACATAACATTTCTTGTTTTACTTTTTCTACGTACACAAGAAAACTTGAAATAGAAAATATATTGAAACGTGTTTAGAAGAACAGTCATTTGATTTAAACAGAAAGTCATGCTTCACAGAGTCATGTGTAAATGCATCTCCTGAAGCTTTAGTGGTAAACTTTTCTTTCAGCACATTCTTCTTAAGATAACTATTAATCATTGATACTAATGCTTCCTTAGCAGATTTAGTCTTCTGGCTGGCATCTCATCAGTGATATCACTATGATCCCCAGGAAGAATGATAAATGTCAACAAACTTTTTGTCTGAGACACATGTTCATCATCAACTTCCTCAGACGTTTAGTACTTAATTTTCTATTAAATATAGTCTTATTGCGTTCATTGCTATCAAAAGGATTTATTGCAATATAATCAAAACAAATGTAATCAAAACAAATAGTTGCAGATTTAACAATAAATGGTAAAACTGCCATGTAAAAACTTAATCTCTAGACTCTTCACATATGGTTAAAGTAGGGTGTCCGTCTGTGACACGTTTCTCATTGATCCCAGCATCTCTCTGGCTCTGACATTGGCCATAGCACAGCTGGCTGGCCTAGCAAGTAGCAAGCAGGGCAACAACTTCAAAAACTTCTCCTGCCGTCCCTGAGATCTGAAAGAGTAGGTAGCCCTTGGTTACTTTTGTCTCAGTTCTCTTTGTTGTATCAATGAATGCTGTGCGTACAACCTTAAAAGAGAGATGTGAGTTATGTATTACGTGGAAAAGGTCAGGAGAAGAGGGAGTGTCACTGGTAGTCTTTGAGATATAACCAGGGGTTTCAGTGAGGACTCCGTTCACTGCACATGCATCTTACGTACTATGAGATGTGGCCTGACAGAAGCTGGAAATACGAAGCGTGGGGACCTCTGAAATTTACCCCAGCTTACTATAATTATTATTTAAGATTTTCTTTATTTACTTGTCAGAGAGATAAAGAGAGATGGAGAGAGCACAAGCAGAGGGAGCGACAGGCAGAGGGAAAAGCAGGCTCCCCACTGAGCAGGGAGTCCTATGCAGGACTCGATCCCATGACCCTGTGATCATGACCTGAGCCGATGGCAGATGCTTAACGGACAGAGCCACCCAGGCGCTGCTACCCCAGCTTATTTTAATAAAGCTAATTGTACTTCATTAAAAAAGAAAAAACCTAGAAAAAAGTGCTAAACCACATGGGATACTAAACAACAAACACAAATCAGGACTGTCCCAAGCAAAACGGAACATGGAGATATCCTACTGATAAAGAACCAAAGTTCTGCTCACTAATATTCTAGGATCTACCCAAAACCCTGGACACTTTTCAAGTATCTTCAATTAGTGTTTTTACAATGTGACATGTGAGTGAATTAATTGCCAATGCCAGACAGAGCTCATCTATTATTTTTTTTCAGGCAAGAAAAGCTAAAGAAATACTTAATGATGTAGAATCTGATATGAACATTATTAGATAAAACTTTGCAAATTAGAAGTGAAGATTATTAGTTTTTGTTTTTTAAAGTAAGGAAGTTAAATTTCATTGTGTTTCTCTCCATACTTTCTGAGCTACTGTTAGGATTAGAAATGCCTTTTACTTACAATAGCTAAAATAAAAATGGTGCCAATACCGAATGCTGGTGAGGATGTGGAGAAATTGGATTTCTAATACAACCATTCTGGAAAATAGTTTGGCAATTTCTTATCAAACTAAAAACGCATTTACTGTGCAATCCAGCCATTGTACTCAGGCATTTATTCCAGAAGAACAATTTACAAAAAATAAAAACAAAAACATGTACACAAATGTTCATAGAAGCTTTATTTGTAATAGTTTGAGTCAGAAACAACCCCACTGTCCTTCAATGGTTAAGCAAACTGTGGTACATCCATAACATAGAATACTACCCAAAAATAGAAAGGAATGAACTATTGATATATGCAAGAAGTAGGAAGGATCTCAAGGGGATTATGCCCAGTTTAAAAAGCCAGTATCCAAAGGTCGTATACTGCATGATTCTATGTCTGTAATATTCTCAAAAGGACAAAATTATGGCTATGTAGAAAAAATTGATGGTAGCCAGAAATTAGAGACGGGGTAATGCAACTTTAAAGTAGAATGACAGAGTTCCTTGATGGTTATATGAATCTACATGTGGTAAAATTGCATAGAACCATTTGTACACACACACACACACACACACACACACACACACACACACAACATACACACACAAATGAGTATGAGGTCCTGGTATTGATAGTACACCATAGCTATGTAAGATGACAATTACAGGAATTGTGTGAAAGGTACTGCTTCTGAACTTTCTGTGAGTTTATGATTATTTTCAAATATAAAGTTATAAACAAAAATGTATTGGCTCTTCTTTTATAATATATTTGGTATTATGATATCTGTTTATCTGGAGAGAACAAGTAATGATCAAATGATTTCAAATTCCAGTTATCTTTTTTCTTTCTTCCTATCTGTATTTCCTATTTGTTTTGCAGTGAGGATGTATTACTAACATAATAAAAATATTGAGGAGCCAACCAGAAATACGTCGGGGGCCGTACTTTTCAGCACCACGCATAAGGCATGACCCCAGTAGGTGTTCAATGATTATTTACTGAATGAAAGAATGAATGTTCAAAAGGTGCTAGATAGAATTCAGATCAGGTGGAAAGAGGAAGGCTAGAAAGCCAACAACTAGCAATAGGATGGCTTCCTCTTAAATCCAGGGGCACATAATTGGAATCTGCTGAGAAAGGACTCATCATCTCCAAATGTGCAAGAAACCTAGGTCAGAACTATTTAGACCAGGCTTCAATGCCCTATAAAACCTCACTGAGTTCAGAGAATAAAACTTGGACCACTAATACACCTGCTTCCATGTTGGTGAGCCAAGGTCAGGTAGGAAGAGAGTTTTGGATTATAAGATGTGGAGGAATCTGAAGTCTCACCAGGAACAGGTGCCATGACTTGGAAGGACCAAGATCCTCGTCTAAAGAAGGAAAATTGTGTGTCTCTCAGAGCAGAGCTGTGAAAATTTCAAAAGTGATTTGAAAGTTTCTTGGAGCAAATGATTACCTTAATCCTATAGGTCAAATTTAGTTTATGACAAGGGAAGAGTGGAGGTTGGGTTCTTTGTTGGGCTTAAGTCACATAAGATTGTCCCACAGGAGTTCCATTAACCTAAGTTCACTAGCACTTGCCCTACCATCAATAATGATTTGGAACTCACCTTGGAGTCTTCATGGATGCCCAGATAAAAAGCTCATCTTTGTATACCATATGTGGTGTGAGCTTCTCCATTATTCATGTGTCAACCTCACAGGAACATTTCAATGCCTGCTTCCCTCTGACAGTAATTGTTATTATGTAAATGATCTAATCTGAGTGTAATTTCAACTGAACTGGTGTAATGAATCTTGAATGTGCTGTTCCACCAACTTACTTCTTTCCTAGGTGTGGGATGGTAAGAATGAACATCCCAGTCTGTGGCCCCATGGAGTGTGTGGGTTTTCAAGGTTTTCAGAGGGGTAGGGAGTGCTGCTTTCTTTGAAGGAGAACATACATTTTCAGGTCAGTACCCCTTTTCTTCATGAATGTTGAGTGAAAATTGTCATAAAGCATCTAATTGGTGGTAATGGAGAAGCAGATACTGTAACTCAAGAGCAGAATTACAGACTTTCAGAATTTTTTTTGATGGCTCTTGGGGACATTTTTTCTGGTGGAACAATTATTTCTTGGGAGCATGACTCTGTAAGTCAACCTAGTTTTACCAAATAAGCCACCTAATTTCACGTCTAGTCTGTGGTCAGTATCTTTCATGGTCAGTCCCCTGCTGACTCATACACTTGGATTTTTGAGTTCCCACCCTTGCATCTTACAGTTCAGGGAAACTGAGGCCACAGACAGAGGAACAACAGAGCTGGTCAGTCCTCACCACAGTGCCATTTCTTCGAAGCCATGCTCTTCACCGAAGCACCACCTTTAGAGGCTGCTGGACACCAGAGGATCAGAGGCCAATTGCTAGGAGTGAGGAGAGGAGGACAGTTAGAAGTGATATTACTTTGTGGCCTCCAAAGCTGTGAGGAGTGACAGACAGTAGCAAAAAGTATTCATCTCATCCATTTGACAATTATTTATTGAGCACTTTCTACGTGCCAGGACTGTTTTAGGTGTTTGGGATACAGAAATGAACAAAACAAGCAAAACCCTTGCCCTCGTGGAGGCTACATTCTAGTCATAGTCAAAGGGAATACTAGTACCTACCGTGTTATGTCCTACTGCTGCTGTCAATGCTGTTCATGAGGTGTCTACCCCGAACACCCTCTGGGTTCTCAGTCCCCACCCCATGACACCCTGCACCAAGGTTTGAGGAAAAAACTGGAGTAGAAGAATGCAAAGCTGGAGAAAACCGAAGGTCAGTCCTGGGGGGTTAGAAGGGCTGTGGCATTGATTCCAGCAGAATAACCCAGTACTTGTTGTCTATTCCCCAGGAGCATTTGTTTTGGGGGCAGTCTCCTATCCCTTGAGGCTAGTTGACACTGTGGTGTCTTCTGTGACAGACAGGAGAGTCTAGGGTGGGGGGGAGAGGGAGAGGTTGAAGGCATATTGAAAATATCGGGATGCTTTTCTTCCTCTCACAATTCCTTTTTCTCCCTCTTGCCTCACCAGTCTCTGGCACAGCACTGTGAAGCCACAGACAGTGCCAGAAAGAGGCCTCACAGCTCTCAGGCTGCTGGTGCGTACGTCCGTTTGAACATCCACTGAGGTCAAGGTCTCATGGACTTCCAGTGCTACTATTGCAGTACTGGGGAAATGGCTTTCTAGTGGCGCCATCATGTCATTGTCCTCTAAAAATGTGGACTAACTACTACCCCTCTTTTTCCCCCCACAAAAGCCGGCCCAATGCCAGATTCAAAGAGTAGGCCTCCAGGGCGTGCCTCTGGTGTTTTGTTTCGGAAAGTCCTGGAGTGGAGGGGTTTATGAAGTCTTGTCACCAAGCCTTCCTCGGGCAACCACGCCCATTCCCAGCTCTCAGCCATCAGCCATCAGCGGGAAGTGGGGAGATCTCTTGCCTAGGCCAGTCTTCGGGCAGCTGTTCCCCCTTTGAATTGTTAATTCCCCCCCCCCCAAGGCTCATCCTAACTTTGTTAGCAGGTCTGACACTGGCTGCTTGCAGAGAGCAACTAGTACCAGTCATGTGCCAGCACTGATCTAGGCTTTCGAGGCACAGAGGGGAGAAGAATACTTGTGCTTAAACTCAAGGTGCCCACAGTTGAGCAGGGAGGTGGCCAGGCAAACACGTAATTACACCATGGTGTGATATCATGTTGTGATTGTCAAAGAAAGGGTGTAGAGGGAGAGAGCAGAAGGAGGCTTAATCTGCGTGGGAGGAGAGAAGTTTCTCTGGGGTGGCGGTTGAGGGGGACAACCTAGAGCTGAAATTTGGAAGGAAAGAGAAAGCTCCCAGGGATGTATAGATCAAGTTGGAAGACCATTACTGAAGGCCTGTGGCATTATGGCATATTTAAGGCATGGGCTGAGCTCCGGAAAGAGAGAGGCACGGGTGTCCTCTTCCTACTTGTCTACCGTCAGGGCAATCAAAAGTCTCTAGTTTATTTTTATTTATTTATTTTTTAAAGATTTTATTTATTTATTTGACAGAGATTACAAGTAGGCTGAGAGGCAGGCAGAGAGGCAAGCAGAGAGGCAGGCAGAGAGAGAGGAGGCAGAGAGAGAGGAGGCAGAGAGAGAGGGGGAAGCAGGCTCCCTGCTGAGCAGGGGAGCACAATTCGGGCCTCGATCCCAGGACCCTGAGACCATGACCTGAGCCAAAGGCAGAGGCTTTAACCCACTGAGCCAGCCAGGTGCCCCAAAAGTCTCTAGTTTAGAATTTGATCATTGCTTCCTTTGAATTCTCCCCAAACCTCCTTAAGAACAGGTGCTTTCTCAAATTTCACATTTCCTCCTTTCCTATCCCACCTCACCCTAGGGATAAATATAGTGCCTTTACCAATCAGCACTAAATAATGGGAATTGAACAATGAAACTGAATCATGAATTGATAATGAAAGATGAAACTGGGAAATAAAAGTTGGAAAGTGGCCAGGCCAGAGCATGGAGAGCCTTCAGTACCTGGCTGTGGAAACTGGGCGTAGTTGGTGGCAGAGAATCAGCTGGGGACTAGGGTTTTGGAGACAGGTCAGAGCCGGCGAGAAGGGTGAAGCACTGTGCTAGAATCAGCACAAATGGCACACTTCTCAGGAAAGTGAGAACCAGAAAGAAGAAGCGAGAGCGGCAGGTAGAATCTTGAGGGCACCACAATCAGAGAGCAGACCCAGAAAAACTCATCTTCCAAAGAGCTACCTAAAGCTGCGGTTTCCACATCCTTACATGGGTGTTAAGAGCACCGCCCGATCTGGCCAATTTGAGGATTCAGTGAAATACAGCAAGAAAAGTGCTTAGCACAGTGCCTTGATAAAGACTACTCTTTGTTATTATTATAAAGGAATGATATTCTTTTTTTGCATTGGGGTAAGGTCAACTGATGTACACATGCTAATTGTTAATATATGCATCGATGATTTGTTGCCCGGTAACTATGATATTCGAAGTGACAAACTCATTTCAGTGTTTGCCTTTTAATTAAAATGGGTATTCCAGCATTCTAAAATTCATTTTTGAAGGAACTCCCTACCGAGCTACAGCATCTCGGGCACAGCAGGGGTATACTACCATTTTTAAAAAGCCAGCTAACAATTAATGTCATAATTTTATATTTATCCTGCTAATTATAGCGAAGACAAACCCCAGTTTGTCCACGACTGTGCAAACAAACAAAGAAGTCTCAGCACCAAGGGGCAAGTTACTTGCAAATTTGCATATTAATTACTGTTTACTGCCTTTGCCCCCGTGGCTGATTACTTCTAACAAAGTGCCCAGTATGTACAGTGCTTGGATTGTCTGAGAGAGACAACCTGAAATGCAGCTCACCAGCCTAGGAGAGGGCATTGAGAAGGACACGGTGCGTACTTCCTTTCGGTGACGGGACGAGAAGGAAGCCGTCCATGCCCCTGGCTCAAGAGATCTTTCTGTGAGTAGCTGCAAAGAGTTCCAAGGTGCATTTTAATAAAGACCGACAGACAACAAAGATGGTCCTGGAGATTCTCACTCAAATAAGACCATCTTTGCTTTAGCATATCTTGGAGCAATATTACTTTTGATATGTGGATGCAATCTGAAAGATAATATACATTGTCTTTTGTAAAGGGAAGGTTACTTGCACATTAGAATGAAACTGTGGTCACAGCACCCTGAAACGGAAGATTTCCTAAAGCTCAGGAATCGGCTTTGTTTCCTCAGTGCCGACACCAGCCGCCGGGAGGACCCGAGTGCTCTGGGAGCAACCACCCATAAACGCCCGGGCCCTGGCTCTCCCTAAAGGTGTTGGTTAGATGGGGACACTCTTGCGTCTTGCTTGGGGAGGGAAGTCTATGTATACTGGAGGATTTTCACTTGGCTGGAATTGGAGACAAAAATCACATTAGTTGGTTTAAAGACACTACGTCTGAAAGAAACTCTTTGTGCTCACAATTCAGAGAAAGCAAGAGCAGCCTCCTCTTGAGACAAAGTCCTGTCTGACAAAACCTTGATGGAGGCAGGAGAAAAATCAATGGAAAAAACTTAATCTTGACATAAGCATAATACATTATGCATGATAATCTTCAGAATTTGAAAGCCACTTAAAGGCAATCATCTGAAAAAGCAGTGACTGGTTTACAAGGTGACTTCAGCTTCCTGCAGTGGTGTGAAAAATGTTTAGGAAGTATAGGAGTGTAAAAACAGAATGACCCCCTCTCTGTTTTTAATCTCTAGAAATAAGAAAATGAATACTTTCACGTATTGTATCAATAACCGCTCCTTGGGAAATTTCACAGTATAATAATAATAATAATAATAATAATAATAATAATAGTTAACCATTATCAAGTGCTTGCTTTGTCCCAGGTATTTAATATGCATGACCTTATTTAATCCTTTCAGTGAAGAAGAGTATATTTTTTATCCCCATGAAAACAACTGAGACTGAAGTTCACAGAGATTAGGGAATTTGCCCCAAATCACAAAAGGAGAATGTGGCAAGACTGGAATTTGAATCCAGGCAGTCTGACTTTATGGGCCACCATGCCATGCTGCTTCTCATTTTATGCATTTGGAAACTGGAGTTTATTTTCCTAATGTCCCAAGATTTATTGTAAAGTTGGAATTCTATTCCAGCTCTCTGAGGTCCTTAAACTCATTGCCTTTATATTCTTCTATGCTACTCCTCTATTTAAAGCTGAGTGTTGGGAGTTGGGATTTACAATATCTTAGAGCAAAGGTCTGTGAATTCTGGCCTATGGGCCAAATCTGCCTGCTTCCTGTTCTTATAAATAACGTTTTATTGGAACACAGGCAGGCTCACCTGTCTATGTGTTTTCTGTGGCTGCTTTTGTGCTGCAGCTACAAAGCTGAGTACTTGTGACAGATACTGTAAGGTCCACAAGCCCAAAACATTTACTATTTGGCCATTTACAGAAAAAGCTTGTTGACTTCTGACTTACAGAAAACATTTTCTTTCCTTTTCCTAATTAACATGTGACCAGGTTTTCAGGAGCAGCAGCTTTGAGCATGAGAGTTGGAATAGTGATGCCTAGCCTGGCTAACTGTGCTTATTTTATTTTATTTTTTATTTTTAAAAAAGATTGTATTTATCTATTTGACAGAGAGAGCACAAGCAGGAGGAGCGGCAGCCTGAGCGAGAAGCAGACTCCCCACTGAGCAGGGAGCTCTGATGTGGGGCTCAATCCCAGGACCCTGGGATCATGACCTGACCCAACTTAACCGACTGAGCCACCTAAGTGCCCCTCGCTGCTCGTTTTAAATCTGAGAGGTTGTCTGGGGTAGAAGTAGCCAGGTGGGCTTGAGGACAGAGGCTGTGGGTGGCTCGTTATTTGTTGTCACTACTGGTCTTTGGTGCTTTCTCCTGAGTTGTTTCCAGAACCCCAAGAAATAACTACTTCCCACTGTGTCCCCAGAGATGGAGTGGGTACACAGCAGATTATTGCTGATTTAATAGTTAGAAATATCTTGCAATTGGTCCACGAATTCTGTCTCCAGCCAGTCTCCCCTTGCTTGATTGCGTTTCCTAAAACACCATTTTCATCTTGTCATTTTCCTGATGTACATGTCTTCTAACAGCTTGCTCTTGGCTTCCAGGATGGAGTTCAAATTCATTAGCCTGGCAGTTAGGATCTCTCCCCTGCGCCATTCCTCCACCCCTAACTTATCATAACTCATTTGCCATGCAACACTTGCTGTTTTTTCAAGATTTAACTCCGGACCATTTAACAACTCAGGGAGGTTAGGTTTGCTGGGGGGGCCAGATCACAGCTGGCCTAGGATGGGGATTGACGTGATCAAAACGATGTTTATGAAATGCAAAAGAACCTGTAGGGGGGAGAGACTAGAGGCTGGGAGGCCAATTAGGAGTCTATTTGAGGTGATAATTGTGTAGACCAGGGCAATGAGAATAGAGAGGAAGGGTCAAACTGGAGAGATATTTGAAAGGAAGCATTTTCAGGAATTTGATAATTTAGTAGTCTGAGGGATGAAGGTGAGGGAAGAGTAAGTAAAAAGAACGAGAATTTTAGTCTTAGGCCTAGTAGATTGTGTTGTCATTGACCAAAATTGATACTCTGGGAAGAGAGACAGGCTAAGGGGGGATGAGGGAAAGTGAAGAGCATCTGGAAGTAAGATTGGGATAATCCTTGTGACAACTGAGTGGTTAATACGGAATAGGACGTGTGATATTAGTGTCAATCTGGGGGTCAGGACTAGAGATTTTGACATAATAAAGGGATGACAAACTTACTCATTCATTCACTCAACAATATTTATTTGAGCAAGCACAATGCGCCAGGTACAGTTTGAGATCCTTAGGGTATATCAGTCAACAAAACAAAGATCCTTGCTTTTGATCCCATGCCCTGCTTTTGTGGGGCATGCATTCTAGCAAAAGAGAGAGGCAATAAACAATGAGCATAATAAATAAGTGAAGATATAGTGTAATAAGGTGTTAAACACTATGGAAAAAGGTCAAGGTGAGGCAGGATAAGGTGGTTGGAGGTTGTGGGGCAGGGTGAGGGCTGTTGCAATTTTAAAACCGACCCCAGAAAACACCTAGACCTCTTCTCTATGACCAGTGGTTTGTTATTCATATTCTGACCCAGGTGACAGAAGAAGAAATTACAAGACATCGGCTCCTGTGTGATATTTTAATAAAGATTCTTCTGTATGTCACATCTGGAGGCAATTTGGGAAAAAAGGGAAACTTCGCGTGGTTCCCATTTCCCAAAGGAGTAGCACGGCAATGAAATTCAGATGAGTTGAAGGTGATAATTTTCAGCAATTTAAATGTCGTTGCCTTTCCTAGAAGGAAAAGCTTTGTTTATAAACAGCTAGGTCAATAGGAAAGGTAGTCTCATCATTCACATTCTTCTGATAGGCTCCCAGGCCAAACACGCCGGTAGAAGGGATACACAGAGGACTGAAACATAATCTCCCAGCTTGGGGTTTTTGTTCTTTGTGATAACGTAGGGGAAAGGTAAAAAGCTAATTTTATTCTTTCTGGGAAGACAAATTTTATGGATGACGCATTTTTTGTAAAGACCAACGATTCGAGGAATTACCTAGTGATGCGTAGGGAATATAGACTGTATGTATCTGCATTCTTCCCCTCTTGAGTTATTTATGATCAAAGTCTGCACTTGGGGCACATGATCTGGGTTTGCTGTGTTTCTTCAACAGGATCCGGTGTGTCGAAAAGCCACTTTAGTTTCCATTGCCAAGCTGCTTATTTAGGAGTCTCAGAGGAGGGGAGATATTTAAAAAGGAAGGAGGGAAGAAGGGTGGGATAACATGATGTGGATAATGTCAGAAGACACGTTGGTGCAGATAACAAGAGTGGTACATGTTATAGTTCAAAAACCAGGCTCAGCTTTGTTGAAAACGGAGAAACTTCATTCTTTGATGTGGAAACGGGCTAAAAGGGAAAGGCAAAGGTGTACCTATCAACTCTGGCCTTTTTCTCTGTGTTGTTGTTGTTTTTGTAAGCCCCTGAATGCCCCAGGTGCATGATGCAGCAGATGCAAAAAGGGACCCCCGTTGTGCTACTGAACCAGGTTTCCCTCCCTTTGTGCTGAGCAGGCAGGGGCAGCCACAGCAGCCTGCACTTGGCAAGGTAAGATCCTGGCTTCCTGGAAAAATCCTGGGAAGGGCCCAGAGTGAGTCAGAGTATATTTGGGTCTGCCAGGTACATGTTCAGTAGAACAGAAGGGCTTGGGGTTTGAAGTTTGTTGTTATTGTTTTTTTGTTTTTTAAGTTTTTAATTCTAGTTAACAGAGTGTTTTGAGTTCCAGGTTGAACAGTGTTGGATGTAAATCTTTCTGTGCTCAGAGAAGTGGGCTCACATGCCCTCATCTTTGGAAAGAAACCACTCTCTGTTCGAAGAGCCCTCACCAAAGCATCTCCTTCGTGGACATGGCATGTGTTTAATATTTTGTTAGTGATTTCTACCTCTTGCGCCTATTTAATTCAGCAGCGTTTAGTAAACTCCTGGTTGGTGCTTTGGACCCCGTGAGGTGCTCTGCATGATCCCAAAGGAGTAAATTTGAATAAATGACAAAACAAAATGAAACCTTTTTTTTTGAAGAATCTTCATAGGAATTCCATTACTGGAAGCAACGAGAAAGTATGAATCCCCAAGTAGTGATAACCCCTTTCATTCCTCGTCCTCTCATGTCACCTGCCCACACAGAGGTGTGCTCAGGTAGAAGTGAGTGTCCTCTAGGTAAAAGTACCCAGCTCCCCACACACTGCCACTTGGGCAGCTGGGCTACCCTGAGCTGCCTCATAGATGAAATGCTGATTAAGCTGCTTTGTGCTCCAGAAGGGACCGATGGGTCATTCTCTGTTTCTTGTCAACTTCAAACAGGCTGGGCAGTCTGAGTTTGTTTTAACTCTACTGACCTCAAATGCCTTTTGTCTTTATCAGACTTTATTCTTATCTTTTCAGAAATGGAACTGTTTCTCTTTTTCCTGTTTCCTCATTTTTTCCTAAAAGGCACAAACTTACAGAAGACGCTTCTGGAAGTGGAGCAGACAGGAAAAGCACCCAATTTTGGTTTGTTTCTAAGTATCTATTTATAGAATTTTCCAAAGTCGGCCCTTCTGGTGTGTCATGAACAGGGGATTCCATCTCAATCTACCTGGAAGGGCAATTGAATTAAACAAGCATTTGGTGAGTACCTGCTTTGTATCTAGCTTTGTTCTGAGGGAGTTAGAGATGAAGTGGGATTTGGCCCTGCCCTTGAGGAGTTTAAAATCTATCTGAACAAGAGAGGCAACACTAATTAAACCAAGAATGTACTTCTGAGTTTTCGAAGTCACATTCTTGGCTTCAGTGTTTCTGTGTATAATGGCCCAAAGGGTCCATTAGTTTTAATCTATGTGATGGTAGATTTAGTTGTTCATGAGAAACGTCTCTCCCTCCCCACAAAGGAAGGCAATCTTGACACTGGGGATGCTTTAACTAATTTTCAAGTTAATTTGGTTTACCTAGTTCTTCTCCTAATAATACTTTGTTCCAGACTCTATGGCTTTGGAAAAACAGTAAGCACTCACCCAGTCCTGCTCTTTTTTTCTGGTGGGGTAAAACCACATCGGGCATGAATTCAGAGTTCAAGGAGCTCACTGTCAAGCTTAGGGGGTGACACAGGACATGAGGGAGAAAGTCATTGGTGTCCAGGAACAATCAACACAAGACCCGTAATGGGGATCTTATCCTGAGCGACTGGGAGAATCGCTTCATTGATTTTTCTTCAGGGAGACTTCATCTCCCCACATCGTGAGGTACTGTAAAGATTGTGGGAAACGGAGGCGCCTGGGTGGCTCACTCATTAAGCGTCTGCCTTCTGCTCAGGTCATGATCCCAGGGTCTTGGAACTGAGCCTGGCGTTGGGCTCCCTGCTCAGCGGGAAGCCTGCTCTCCCTCTCCCACTCCCCCTGCTTGTGTTCCCTCTCTCTCTGTCAAATAAATACATAGAATCTTAAAAAAGAAAAGAAAAGAATAAGAATACTCTTTAGAAAAAAAAAAAAGATTGTGGGAAATGCTCTGTGCTCTTTGGATGAAAGGTGTATTATATAAGGCCCATAAGAAGTTTTTAGATAAGTTTAGGGAAAAAATGATGATGATGATTATAATTACATCTAGCATTTATTGAGTGCTTATTATATACTTGGCACTAAATTAATGATGGGGATACAGCTCTGCTCCGTAACATTGTTTTGTATTTGCTAGCCCCAAATTATCAAAATATTCATTTCGAAATGGGGAGAGGGCCTGTTTAGAATCTGTTCATAATTTTTAACCTGGGTGGTGGTTTCATGGAAATTCATTATACTGTTCTCTCCACTTTTGTGTTTTGAAATTTTCCATAATTAGAGGCTATGCGAAGAAAAGGAAGGAGCTGAATAAACTTGGTGAACCTGAATAGTGCCTCAGATAAAAGAGGAAGGCGAAGAAAGAAGGAAGTCAGCCTTTCTCTAGTATTTACTATGTGCCAGATCCTTCGCATTCACTCTGGCTCAGAGATATCACAGGACTTTTTGTAAGGCGTTGAACCCTTGGCCAGAGCTTCATGCTCTTTCTAATACGCCACTTTGCTCTACTGGTCCATATGGTTTCTAAGGGCAGATCCTTGTGTTTTATCCTGACAGTCCGTACTGCCAGGGGACAAAAGAAACCACAGCGCTACTCTTCAATAGTTTCTCAGACCTACTTCTAGTTTGAAACCAAAGAGAGTGTTCTGAAACAGCAGGACACACGTACGTGGTAGGAAAAACTTCAAAACTCTATATGAAAGCCGTCAAAGCAATGGTTAATGATAACTTGTATCTGATTGGGACGTCTTTCAACGCCCATTCTGTGTGGGGGTGTGGGGGTGCTCACGCATGTGTGACATTGGGGGTAACCAACACTTACTTCTAGACATTTCACAAGCTTTCTCTGAGGTTAAGTAAAAGCCCTCTTCTACAGATGAGAAAAACAAGGCTGAGAGAGGTCAAAGTCGGCAATACCAGTGTATGGCGAACATGACCCAGGAGCGGAGCCTGGTGCAGCTGGAGTTCAAATCCAGCCCTCCTTCCCCCCAAGCTGTAGACCCTCGAACCATGTCAGTAAGTGCTGTGTTAGAATCAGATTCCTTCTCCTGTGGAAGCAGCTTCTATGAAAGGCAAGAGAGGGTCAACCAAATTCCTCCATAAGGCCAGGGGGGAAGAGTCGAGTGTAACAAAATGTCAGTTTCTTTGTCATTAGGCAAAACTCCCTGGACTCTGAATTCAGTCTGCTCGAACCAAGCTGAACAGAAGCGAATTGTTCCATCTGTTGTCAAAACCATCCTCCCTGACTTCAAAGAACCCTGGCTCTGGAGGGTGAGACCCCTGAGGTGCAGAGAGAGATGGAAATGGAGCCCCGAGCCCTCCTATCAGCCGCTGTAGTCTCTGGGGGCTGGAGCCTCATGCAGCCACTGCCTGTCATCCCGGCTGACTTCTCTTTGAATCTGAGGCTCTTCTCAACCCCCAGCCTTCCCCGTAGCCCAAACATACCCAGGGCCCAATTTCTGTTTGAAGTGGATGTGCTACTCTTCACACTCGCTGCTCCAAAGGTGCAATGGGATTAGAGGAACCAGGCTCCCCGTGGGGCCACCTAAGCCTCCGCCAGCATTGAGAGCTTTCAGCCGCTCACAGCTCAAGGGGTGATAATGGCATTCTGGGCTTTTCCACAGGGATCCCTAGGCCCCCGAGGGATCTTAATTAAAATGGCTTTGTGCGTCTTGGAGGGGAACTTGGGCCCAGAACTCAGTGTGGGAGCTTGTTTTGAGTTCTGGTTCAATTTCTGCCTGGCCTCAGAGAGGCTAGGTTGGTTCGTGGAACAAAGGAAATGGAGGAACTGGACCACCTGTCTCAGTCCTAAAGCAAAAAGCCTCTGCTTTCATGTTAGTCATCTAGAGCTCTACTGCAAAACGTCACCTCAGTCATCTCTCTTTGCTGGTGCAGAAATGATCAGGAAACAATCCTGGAAATCGTTTCTAGCGCCACGGATTGGAGAGATGCTTTCTCTTTCTCCTTTCTGAGATTGTTCTGAGGAAAAGATGATAGATTTGTAAAGTAATTCATGATCTTGAAGTTGAATTATATATACTAGTTACTACCTTCCAGTGAATGGTATTTAGATGAAAATACTGAATTGTTTTGCTATACAGCAAGTATCTCCTTATAGACATTTTTAATGTAGGTTTTAGGGGAGTAAATAGTTTTTAAAAAAGATAATAAAAAGTAAACTATCAGATCCCTTTCTCCATAAAAACTATTTTTTATAAATGTCATAATTTTTTTGTGACTCGAGTAGGACTTTTTAGGTATGATCATAGCATGTGTCTGCTTTGAAAATATCATTTTGCAAATTGTGATAGTTTCCCAATTTGGAATTATTTATAAATTTAGAAATATATGTATATTTAGAAATATATATGGAAATAAATTTTCCTCATATTGACCTATATTTTAGAAAAACATATGGAAATATGTATATATATTTGAATATATATATCATAGATATATGTATGTAATTATTTAATTAGTGCCAGTTTCCCTTCTAGACCATAAGCTTCATGAAGGTAGGGATTAAGTCTGATTTGTTCATCACTGTATCCCCAGTACCTGTCCTATATTGGAAACGTAATACATGTCTGTTGAATAAATGAATGATCACTTAAAGAGGTGCAATGCAATGATGTTGGTACGCATTTGTTTTTATCTTACAGTAATGCCTGCTTTAAAGCTTTCTTCCCTCATGCAAGAGACTCAGGTTATAGTTAGATTGTTATTTTAAGAAATCATTAGTGCTTATCTACAAATAAATACGATTGAAAATGTTCTGTGGATTATCAAGTTAGAAGTGTAATAGTTTGCTAGTTCATGAGATGAAGAATTTCAAATATTTAGGGACCAGTCCCAACCAAGCAGAGTAAAGGCAAAATCTACCAAATACAATTGTTTAAAATGACCACTTATCTCTGAAACAGTTTTAAATTTTGTCTGGGAATGAAGTAGTTTTGTGGTATTAGTACCAGAGCATGTTCTGTGGTATTTGCACACTTGGTAGGAGGCACCTTTCTTGGGTAAAAGGCAGGGCTAAGGGACTGAAGCCTGAGGTTGGTGGAGACATCAGTGATGAAGGCCATGGGGAATGCAAGTCACTCCCAGGGTGAGTGTTTGGAACTCAGGGTGCACTGTGTAAGGAAGCTGAGCTTCCTGAAGAACTCACCCCCAAACTTCATGAAGTCATCTAAGGCTTCGTCAACAAAAGCCTGGTGACTGAAAACCTTTACAGCAATGCTAAAACAGTTAACAGATAACCTTTTCTTCCAGGAATAAGGAAGTGTGTGGTTGTGCACGAGTCAGTGAGGGTGGAAAGAGCTGTTTCATAGCCTTGCAAACAAGACCAGCATTGTCAAAAGCTTGCTGTTTCCACCACCATTCCCTTATTCCCCTCTGCCCTCAAAAGATTTTTAAAGTGGTCCGGGCCATGATTTTGCCCAGTTTTGCTACCAACTTTCCCTTTTCTTGATCTTTTGTTTCAATGTCTGCTTTCTTTCCCCTATGTGCTCACTGAAGCCTGATTGTGGGGTCAAGCTATAATTAGTTTATATATGAAGTTTAATTCACTGTGGCTCTTTCGGCATTAGACTCAAATGAGCTTTGATGTCTGGCTAGAGCTTTGATCCCAGACCCTCGAATGGTGGTCATCACCCCAACTCAAAGGATTGCCCTTTATTTTTTTTCCCTCCTATTTGGAGACAGCTTTTCCCAATGACATCATTTGTGTGTGTTTGGCCATAAAAGCTGCAAGGCATCATTTTGTTGCTTTTTTCTATTGCAAAACTCTCAACTGATGCTCCTTGCTTTGCCTGGCTGCAGTAGAATGTTCACTGCTTGATGAGGCATTTGTAGAATGCTACTCAGATGTTAGCTGGGGTGCTGGCAGGAGCTGTTCTGCCCAAGGGCAAGGGGTCAGACTGTGTGATCTGAGGGACCCTTCTTGGCTCTGCCCAGGAAATGCCCTGAAGCATAAACTACCCAACCACGATATATTCAGTCCAGGCTTTTTTTCACGTTAGCAACTTACTCTCCAGATCCTCCAGGGAGCATATCCCCTCCATCTCTAGTGCCACACTTTCTGAGTGTGGATTAACAGCTTTTCTGCGAAACTGAAGCTTCGGGGACGGGGTGGAAGCAGAAGAATTCACTTAAGAGCCGAACAATACTGGAAAGGAGATAACAAAGTAGCATTGGTGGAGGAAGAAGCACCAACACCTGCTTTAAAAAGTAGAGAAAGAAAAATCAAAACAATAGGGGGAAGTGAGATCCAACAGAAGGGAGCAGTGAGCAGTGGGTGATTACCTTCAACTACCTCCGTAATACCTGCTACCAAAACAAAGAATCAAAGGGGAAAGGAAGGCCAGGACTAGACTGGAGAGGAGAAAATCTATTGCGCTATTGAGTTAAGAGGAGAAGAGTGGCAACCCAACTAGTTACACTTAATCTGACGACATTGGGAGTTTTCCTGAAAAAACAAACAACCCCCCCCACAATTACAGCATTGAGCTCCTTGCTTCTAATTTCATTTGACAGCCTGAGTTTGTTTTAATTGGCATGTGAATGAACAGCATTATTTATTAATGTGTAATGGATACTTTGGAAAGCATAACCTTTTTTTCCTATTTGTGACCATTTTACTGGTGGAACCATTTGAATACATTAATTTTAATATTTAAACTTGCTGGGAACACTTTTTCATGGAGATGTACAAGCTGTTATGGCAAATGGTTTGCTTTGGACTAATGAGCCAGCTCCAAGTGGCATTTGGTGGGGAGGAGGGTGGGATGGGGCGGGGGGAGACTTGGAGACATAGTGATTTGTCTGTCCACTTCAACAAGATTTATTAGTAGTGTGTAAAACATGTTTCAGCTTTTCTCCCCCTCTCAACTCTATAAATACAGTTGTCGATGTGTGACATAACCCAGGCCACAATAATAGACTCCACCCAGCCAGAAGGAATCTAATTTGGAGCTAGAAAGCAAGAAGCTTGCTTAGAAATTAATAGAATGAGACAGTGATAGAGGACATGGGTGAGTGGCCTTTAGTATGTGGGGTCTGTCATTATTCTTTAGTGCCTTCAGTGCTTTACTAAAGTTATGGGGGAAAGTTAGTTCCTGTGTTACTAAGTGAATTGTCTGACACACAGTAAGCATAAAGAAGAGGTGACCAGAATAGAACTGATTTTGTATGCTGATGAACACTTGAACATAATTCTGTTTTGAGATCTAATATACAATCTTGTTGATCATGAATCCTGATTGTAGTTACAGTTTCTTTTATGTCTGTGATGGACAGCAATGGGGACGTCCGTGGAGTATGGCAAGGGAACTTTGGTTTTTGTTGTTGTTTTTTGTTTTTATTTTAGTAAATGCTGAGTTGATTCTACTTGCTGCGGAGATTAAATGGGTACTATTAATTTAGGTAGGAAGTATGTTAATGTAAAAACAAGTTACAAGCCACCTCCATTTTCTTGAGTCTCTAGAGATCATCAGTTGAACGCTTGCGAGGCACTGTTTTGAGTGCAGTAATACTAAGAAGGTACTAAAACAGTCTCTGCCTTCAGGGAACTTTTGTAATGTAATTGGAGAGAAGACATACCCATAACCCCCTACACATAGATATGTGTGTTCACATCCATAAATGACCAAACAAACAGCATTTGGGAAGAATCAGATATTCATACAATTCTCTGGAGTTCAGAGGAGGGAAGTGGACTGATCTTGGAGGGAAGCCTAGACCACACAAGGGAGAAAGGGCAGCCGGGCTAAGGTGTAAGAGTCTGAAATAATGATACAGGATGCATTCCTTCACGCAACACTTTGCCTGAACTTCAGTAGGTTGTGACTTCTTGGATTCAATTTCTGAGGCTCTTTGATGTATTGATTTTTAAAGTAGATATGGTGCTTTTCCATAGACAAACCAGTAGTGGCGCTTCCAAACCTCTATCCCACCCAAAGTCCCTTCTGCCAGTGTTCCAAGCAGAGGTGACCATTCAACAAATGCTACTTGGGGGAAAGTTTATAGGTCCCTCTGGAAGAAAACATAAAGCCACAACTTCTGTACTCCTGACGATCTATGTGCTTGCCATGTTGTAAATGCACACCCTCGCCCCGCTGTATTATATACCGTATATTACTATAATTCTTCTAATCGGCATAGGCAGCTAGTAGCTCCATTTTACTCTTGGGGAAAGAGAGGCATAGAAAAGCGAAGTAACTTGTTTGCACAGCTAGTCAAGGCTGAACAGGATTCACGTTCAGACAGTCTGGTTTCAGAGTCAGAGCTCTTGGGTTTGCTCAAGATGGCAAATAACAACAATAAAAAACTCAAACAAAAACCCAAGCGCGCTAGCGCGCGCGCCAGCATCAAACCCCAGGCTTGTAAAATTGATGCAACCGCTTGCTTTACGGCGACATCCTCCCGCCGAATTTTGTATGCTTTCCGTAAAAAATGAAATGAAATGAAGTAAAACAACCCAACAGCCACGAAGCTAAGAGGCAGTCTTAGAACATTGTACTGTGCTTGTTTGTACTGCTTGCTTTCACAAAGTGGAGTCAAAGCCACCGAGCCCCCAGAACCCTCCCGAAATGGTCTTTGAATCCACTCCCAGCACCTCGCTCGGCAAGGTGAGAGGAACCCAATCGGTGCGAGTGGATGGGAACGGTGGACGCGGGGGGAAAGGGTTAAGACGGTGTGCTGCCACTCGGTCGAGTTTCAGAAAGTGGTCCGGGGAGCCCGCCGGCGAGGCCGACTGTAACAGGACGCTGGGACTCGAGGCGCTCGCCCCTGGCTTTGTGCGAGGCGAAAGAACCAATGAGGAACGAGGCAAAACCTGGGTGCAGTAAGCCCGAAAAGGGGGCGAGGAGGCCCTCGGGAGGAGCGGGGGGAGGAGAGAGGGAGGAGCGGGGAGGGCCGAGAGAGGAGGCGGCCGGCGCCGAGCGCCGAGCGCCCGCGGCGCCCCCGACAGGCGAGGGGGAAGCCTGGGGGAGCGGGCCGCGGAGCGGAGGGGCCGGCGCGGGGAGGCGGGCGCCGGGCGGGGGTTTGCCGGGCGGTGGGCCCTATGTACCCCTT
>LNAC01000139.1:2755380-2770375 GCA_002007465.1 Ailurus styani | reverse complement strand
GGTGGGAGTGGGGGGAGAGCAGGGCGTTTTCTAGTTTTCTAGAGGAAAAGGTGGCGTCTTATTTTTTGTGTGACCGTTTCACGGAATGCTCTCCGTTTGTCGCGATGACCCTGAGGTCCGTTGTCTCGTCTTCATCCTGTAGGGACACTAGTGCCTTTAATGGAAGGTAAAGAATGTTTTGCTGGCTAGGAGTAAATACTGGGTTTTTAATGGTGGTGATAGTGAATGCATTTTGTGGTATCAGGTGATTTTCATGGGAAATTCTCCGATCATCTGTGAAGGCACAGGTTTCGATGGTCAAGTCTTACTGGGATGGGACCTTTTGATCTGAAGGTCAGGTGGATGGAATCTAGGACATACATTTGCTTCTTGGTTCTCTCGGGGAGTGTCTCCACCAGGGTTTTTCTGTTGAGAGGCATCACATACAGTTGTGTGAAGTAGGTACGATGGACAGTCATTGTTTTCTGTACTTTTTTATATAGCCTCCCTTTCTTAGATGTATCTCCATTCTGTTTTCTTCTCTGAACTGTTTGGTTTACTGGACTCAGAACTTGAAGACCAGACCCTGAATCCAGAGCTGGTGACCTGGATAGGGAGCCTGGTAATAACCTTAAAAGGATTCACTGAAACTTTCGCCACACTTGGTGCCTAGGCCCTGGTTACAGTAACCCTTTTAGGGCCGGTTAGCCAACATTTTGATGCCTTTCTCCTCCTCCCTGATTTGCAACTGATCCAACCATTTCTTCCTGGAAAGACTTGCCTCTGGGATAAAATTTTGGTCCTTGGGTACTGAGAAATTCAGTCCTAATGAAATAACGCTTGGGTGTGACTCCAAGCCCAGAGTTGCTCACTGAGCACTGTGCCACCTAAGCATTGGCCTGAACATTTTAGTGCAATCCAGTCCAGATTGGACCACTGACCCTGTCTGGAAGGGCTTTTTTTTTTTTAAAAAAAAATTGTTTTGGTAAACAGTATTGTGTAAAATTGTTTTTTATACCAATATATGCATGTTTTGTGCATGAGTAGTATTTGTTTTGATATTTCTATGGATGTTAAATTACTGTACGATATAAACAATGTGTTTTTATATATCATTGTGTAAATTTAATATAACGCATTTTATGCTGTAATAAACAATTTGTTTTACTGCTGTTAAGTTTGTTGTTTGGGTATAAAACCAGTTACACATAAAAATCTTGTGCTGATTATTTTGGGATTTCTATTCTAAGCATTAGGATATTTGCAATATTTGAAGCAGGTTTTAGGCGTAGGCTTCGATTGGATGGTGAGTGAACAAATGAGGAAAAGCAAACCACTTCTTTAGAATAGTTGAGGTACTTCTTTAAAATTTAAGGTAAATTTGGTAGGTGTCTTCTAAGGAAAATATTTCTGAGAAAAGTCTTTCTCCTCCCCCAACTTTTCAGTATAAAAAGATTTCCAACATGGAAAAGTTGAAATGAGAGTAAACACCTATATAGCCAACACCCAGATTCAACAATTGCTAACACTTGCTTTAACTCTCTTTACGTATATATTAGGTTAAACCATATTGCTGGTTTTGAAGGTTAAAGACAGATTTTGGCAGTCTTCCCTCTCTCCACCACACTGCTGTACTTATTTATTTATTTATTTGCTGTACTCTTTTAAAGTAAATTTCAGGCATCATGGTATTTCATCTCTAAAAACTTAAGCATGTATTTTGTAAGAACAAGGAAATTCTTGTGTATAGAACTACAACATCATGATCACACCTAAGGAAAACTGGCAATAATTCTGAATATCATCAAATATTTAATCTCTCTTCAGATTTTCCAATTTGTTTCAGAATTCTTAACAGCAGTTTCTTCCCTTTTCCTTGCCAGGTTTCAGTCAGTATGTGGCATTTGGTTGTAGATCTTTCATCTTTTTAGTTTAGAATAGTCTCCCCACATTTCTTAAAAATGACATTGGGTTTTTAAAGTCATAGTTACAGAAGGGCCTACATTCTGGATTTGGTTGTTTCCTTATGTTGTCTTTTAATGCCTATTCCTTCTATTTCCTGTTAACCGTGTAAGGCTTGATTGGATGCAGGTTAAACATTCTTGGCAAGAAGATTTCACTAGTGATCTTGTGTGTTTTTATTGCTTCACATTAAGAAACGTATCGGGTTGCCCCACTATTACTGAATTTAAGAGTGATTCCTTGGTTAAGTGGGTGAGCAGAGATTTCTCTATTATTAAGGTTTTTTCCTCTTTGTGAATGGTTATTATTGATGGGTGATTCTTCGATATTGTGTGACTATTCTTCACAACCTTCTGCTTAATGGCTTTAGCTTACACTGCTGATCCTTGCATGAACCAGTTACTGCCTTGGGGATTCAAGATGGTGGTTTTCTAAATATCTTTCCTTCTGCATTCTACCAAAAAAGGCTTTCGTTATTTTTTTCCCTTTTTCTTTTTTTTAATTTAAGTTTTAGTTAACATACAGTGCAATATTGTTTTCGGGATTATAACTCAGTGATTCATCACTTACATACAGCCCCCAGTGCTCATCACAAGTGTCCCCTTTAATACCAGTCACCTACCTAGCCCATCCCCCACCCACCTCCCTCCATCAGCCCTCAGTTTGTTCTCTCATATTAAGAGTCTCTTATGGTTTGTTTCCCTCTCTTTTTTTTCTTTTCCTCCTTCCCATATGTTCATCTGTTTTCTTTCTTAAATTCCACATATGAGTGAGATCATATGGTATTTGTCTTTCTTTGACTGACTTATTACATTTAGCATAATAGGCTGTAGCTCCATCCACGTTGTTGCAAATGACAAGATTTTTTGAGTAATATTCCATTGTGTACATACATATACCATATCTTTATCCATTCATCGGTTGATGGACATTTGGGCTCTCTCCATAGTTTGGTTATTGTTAATGATACCCCTTTTTCTTTTTTGAATATCACAGTGGACTCATGGATTTTTGTTCATGTAGTATCTTATAATCATAGTTATTGTTTGTTTGTTTTTGATGCTCAGCATGTCCCAAATTTGGCCAAGGGGAGGACAAATTTTGTTAAAAGGAAATTAGAATCAGCCCAGTCTCATATTTACTGTGAAATGTACTCAATTACAATGAATTTTTCATATGATAAATTTCAACACAACAAAAATTCCTTAACCATTTTTAAAATTTTGTCTTGGAAATTTTCTTTTCTNCTATACTCTGTATACTTCTTTTGTCTGGGAAGGCTTTTAACTTATGGAACATAGCAAGTGATTTCTCCATGGCTTATAAAGATAAGACATCTTTTTTCTTTTTTTAAATAAGACATCTTTTTAGCAAGANAAATTTTCTTTTCCTATACTCTGTATACTTCTTTTGTCTAGGAAGGCTTTTAACTTATGGAACATAGCAAGTGATTTCTCCATGGCTTATAAAGATAAGACATCTTTTTTCTTTTTTTAAATAAGACATCTTTTTAGCAAGAACTCACAGACAACTCAGTTCTTCAAAAGGTTGTTAGTCTTTTATTATTCATATGTTTTTAAAAAACTTTTACTTATTTATCAGAGAGAGAGAGAGCACAGAGGGAGCTGCAGAGGGAGAAGCAGACTCCCCACTGAGCAGGGAGTCCAAAACAGGGCTCCATCCCAGGACTCCGGGATCATGACCTGAGCCACCTGAGCCAAAGGCAGACGCTTAACCGACTGAGCTACCCAGGGGCCCCTATTCATGTGTATTTATATGCAACCAGTTATTCTGCTTGGACTAGAATTTCTTTGACTACCTGATTAAATTTAAGTCAAGCACAAGCAAGGGGCTGATCTCACCGTCTTTTCTAATGCTGTGATCCGATCTCTTTGGGGGCAGGCTATGAAGTTTATCGTTTAAGGCAATTGTGACTTGCAGTCAGTTCTTGAATCATTTCCAAGTTGTTCTCAATGAGCACTATTCTCGGAAGGGGGTGTTTTCTGAAAACTAGCTTCTAAATAATTACATTTTAGGTGACAGAATGCCAAATGAAGAGAAGCATGAAAAACAGGATTTTCAAAGAACCTTGGGTTTGTCCTCCTCTGTCCATTGCTTGACTTCTCTAGCTAGCAGCTGTAGTGCACTTGGAAAATTAGGTTTTATTCATTATTTTCGGGGACAAAATAGCTGCTGTTATTACAAACAAAAAGTTCTCTTTAAAATAGTTTCCTTTATTGAGATAAATTACAGATGCTCATTGTCAAAAAAGAAAATATCTGAACAAAGCATAGGTGTTTAAATTCTCTGTTAATCCTCCTCAAATCCTACTCTTCAGTAAGTTTGGTGTATATATTTCCGTATTCCGTTATCTGCACATACAAATATATAGCCTTTATATTTTTTCTTCAAAATGAAGGCTCAATCTATATGTATTGTTCCATAATTTGCTTCCTTCACTTCATGGACCTGTATAATAGATATAATTCCTAATTCTTTTTAATGGGGTTCCAAATGTGTCATCATTAAGGAAAAAGGCACTAGATTTTATGGGTTACTTGTTTGTTTAGAAAAATTCTAATATTTAGCAACAAAAGTATTGATGCAAGTGCTATAACTTTGCAAACATATTACCTTTCTAGGTTTCTAATGTATTTTGTTATTTTGTATTGTGAGCTCACTTCTTAGTGGGGTATTATTGGGGGAATCCTGTGAGGCTTGATTCAGAATTTTACCATACTGAGAAGCTTTGTGTTTTTTTTTTCTGTCAGGTGCTTCAGGGACATTTTTAGCCTGGACCACCTTTTATTTATTTTTAAAAAATTTTTCTTATTTTTTAAAGTTTATTTATTTATTTATTTAAAGTACTCTCTACACCCAATATAGGGCTTGAACTAACAACCCCAAGGTCAAGAGTTACATGCTCTTCTGACTGAGCCAGCCAGGTGCCCTCTGGACCACCTTTTAGATTAATTTCTTTACTTGGGGTTACCTGACTATAGAGGCAGTGTATATTCAAATCCTAAGCCCACGTGAGGATAGGCTGTGGTTACATGTTCTCGGAGGAGACCTTTCTCAAGGCAGGAGAGTTTCCTTATTTTTTCCTGGGCTATCAAGTAGAATGTTTTCTTGGACCAACATTTTACTGAGGGTGTAGCCCTTCACTGCTTTCAGGAATTTGGAGGAGTCTCAGGCCCAAATCCAGGCCAAGTTCTTGTCCATGAGTGCCTGTCTAAACCAAAGCCCCTTGCTTAGGGGACCAGCAGTCTCTCCCCCTACTCTTGAAGGATAGACCAAACATGTGTCTTTCTCATGAAGTCAAGACACACTTTAAGAGGATGTTTGTAAATAGTTTACCAATCATTTCTGTTTTATAGTAAGATAATTAGGTTATCCAGTTCATATGGCTGGAAGCTTGTTGCCTTTGTCAATAAGTTGGATTCTCCCTTCCCCCTCTTATTTTTGGTATAATTTTATTGAGATACAATTTAACTCCAGTAAAATGCACATATTTGAACTGCACAATTTGAACAGTTTTGACATATGTATATATCTATGTAACCAGCACAATCAATATAACAAACATTTCCATCATTCTCAAAAGCTTCTTTGATACCTTTTGTCATCCATCTCCTCACTTTTCCCCAGACAACCACTGATTAGCTTTCTGTCAGTGTAGATTACTTTGAAGTATACTTTTTTGCCCAAATTTTTCATTCCATATCATGATTTTTATATTCTAATATGCTATGTCATGTCTCAATGGTTCATTCCTTTTTTTTATTACCAAGTTGTATTCCTTTGTGTAGATTTGTTACAGTTTGTTTATCCTATTTACTTGTTGATGGACATTTGGGTTATTCCAGGTTGGGGCTATTATAAATAAAGCTGTGAAGAACATTCATATACAGGTCTTTGTGGGGACATATATCTCTGTTTCTAATAGCTGGATGCCCAGGAATGGAATGCCTTGGTCTTGGTCTTGTGGTAGGTATATGTTTAACGTTTTAAGAAATTATAAAAACATTTTCCAAATTAATTATGCCATTTTACATTCCTACCAGAAATGAATGAGAATTTTGGCTACTCGTATCTTTGCTATCATTTGGCATGCTCAGTCTTCATTTTAGCCCTTCTAATGGCTATGTAATGATATCTCATTGTGGTTTTAATTTGAATTTCCTTTATAACTAATGATGTTGAATATCTTTTCATGAACTTATTGGCCATCTGTATATCTTCTTTGATTAGCTGTCTGCTCAAATAGTTTGTCCATTTAAAAAATTGGGTTGTTGGGCCTTCATATTTTTGAGTTGTAAGAGTTTATAAATACTATGTAAAAGTCCTTTGATATATGTTGTCAATATTTTCTCCCAGTCTGTGGCTTGACTTTTCACTTTCTTTTTTCTTTTTAAAAGGTTTATTTATTTGGGAGAGAGAGCACATGCACAGGACTGTCAGGGAAGGGGCAGAGGGAGAGATCTGCCTGCACACTGAGTTCAGGACAGGCGCAATCCCACCACCCATGAATGAGATCACAGCCTAAGCTGAAACCAAGAGTCAGACATTCATCGGACTGAGCCAGGCACCCCTTGCCTTTTCACTTTCTTAATGCTGCCTTATAAAAAACAAAAGTTTTAAATTTGTATCAAGTCCAGCTCTTTATTTTTTCTTTTATGGTTTGGGTTTTGGTGTCCCATCTAGGAAACCTTGCTTAATCCAAAGTTGTAAAGATTTTTTTCTGTGTTTTGTTCTAGAAGTTTTATGATTTTAGGTTTACACATAGGCCATGACCTTCTTTTGAGTTAATTTTTGTGTATGATATGAAGTAAGAATAGATGTTCAATTTTCCCACACAGATATTTAGTTGGTCTATAACTATTTGTTGAAATGATTTTCCCTTCTGAATTGGCACCTTTCTAAACACACACACACACACACACACACACACACACACAGCTGACACATGTATGTATCTATTTCTGGATTCTGTTGTTTCATTTATCTATATGCCTATTCTTTAACCAATACCAAACTGTCTTGATTTTTGTAGCTTTATAGTATTAAAATAAGGTAGGACAGTCTTCCAAGTCTTCCAACTTTGCTTTTCTCTTTCTCCTTTTTTTTTTTAAAGATTTTATTTATTCATTTGAGAGACAGACAGACAGAATAAGCAGGGGGAGGGGCAGAGGGAGAAGGAGAGGGGAAGCAGATTCCCTGCTGAGCAGGGCTTGTGGGCAGATCCTAGGACCCAGAGATCATGACCTGAGCTGAAGTCAGATGCTTCACTGAGCCACCCAGGTGCCCCTTTCTCTTTCTCTTTTTTAATTCCTTTGATTACTCTAGATCTTTTGCATTATCATACAAATTTTGGAATCAGATTGTCAACTTCTACAAAACAGAACCAAACCTGCTGAAATTTTTATTGGTATCACATGGAATATAGTTTGTACTAGAGATATTGCCATTTAAAAAATGAGTTTTTAATCCATGAGTGAGTATACTATAGCTTTCTATTTATTTAAATATTCTTTAATTTTCTTCAGCAATGTTTTATAGTTTTTAGTGTGGGGGTCTTGATCATCTTTTGCTAGATTTATTCCTATGTATTTTATGATTTTTGGTGATACTGTAAATAGAAGTTTTGTAAATTTTATTTTCCAATTGCTGGTGGAACAAAAGAATACATTTGATATTGTGTATTAACCTTGAACTGTGCACCTTGTTAATTTCTTTGTTTTAGTGATGGTTTTGTAGAATTCTAATCCTAGGCTTTTTTGATATTGTCCTAAAGTCTGGAAGCTGTTGTTCATTTTTCCAGTCTTTTCTCTTTGTTCCTCAGTTTGGATAATTACAATCTTCATTGTCCTTTGTTACCTACGTTCTGCTATTTGACCCATCCAGTGAAAAATTTTTTTCTTTAGATAATGTATTTCCCTGTTTCTTTGGTTGTCAAATAATTTCAGATTGTATCTTGAACATTGGCAATGTGATATTGTATGGGTTCTGAGCTTTTTAAATAATCCTTAGGAGAATGTTGATTTTTTGCTTTAGCAAGTAATCAACCTTACTCTGGCTCTGACCTTAGCTAAGGTCTTCTTACCTTTGTGGGGAGTGGTTTAAATCTCAGCTAAATTAGACAAGTCTTTACCACTTTGGGTCTGTCTTGCACATGTATAGTTCAGGGGTTAGTCTGAGGCTTATGCAGGTGGTTCATATCTTATTTAAATTGTCAGTGCCTTTGGTATTTTGATTTGAGTCTGTAACTTACATGTTTGGCTCGGATGTTAGATGGAGCCAAGGGCTCATACACAGAGTTGGGGAACCTCTTTTTTTGTTTCTTTCCCCTTGGGGATTTCTTCCATTTACCCCAGAGGATCAACATTTCTGGTTCCTGTGGCTAGAAAGTCATGTTTCTATTGGAATTTTATCTGCCTATAGTACACACTGCTCTGAAACTGGGGCCTGTCCTCAGAGTAAACCTGCATGAGAAAAGAAAAAAAAAATGGAAAACTCACCCATCCCCCCAAATCCATCTGCTTTTGTTTACTTTCACACTTCTCAGGTGGTTCCCTGCCTCCCCCCATATTTTTATCAGAGCTTTAAATTGTAAACAGGAGGGCTAGGTTATTCTGGGCTCACACTGCCATGGCAGAACCAGAATCCACTGACCCATTTATTTTTATATGGATGGAATTCAAAGACCCAGCAGAGACCTACCTACCCATAGGCTTTCTGTGTTCTGGTTCTTAAATGTCATATAATAGTAAGCATCACTGAAAGCAAGGAAATCCTTTATCAGTGTTGAGAAGGGTATATTTAGGGTTGGCACAATTTTATTTTACCATTTTCTGGATGCAAACCTTGAATTTAGAAGGTATAAGGGAGCTATAGAATTTATTTCTATACTGCTTTTTCTTTTGGAACTAAAAAACATATAACATTCTTTGCACATATGTATATTGCTTGAAAGGTGACATAAAAGTGCCTTTTGTTTCCTTGGGATCATTTGGTTTCATTTCAGATCTGTCACTTTTAATTATTTACCTGATCATCATATGATCATCATATCTCTCACTGTAATGTAAATACAGTTTATAATGATGCTTTTGAAAATGGTTATTTACTCCTTGGCCCACAGTGCTTTTTTGGAGCTGCTACAACCTATCTGTTAAACATAAGGAGTAGCAGCATGGAGCCTAGAGCTGATTCAGAGAATTATTTTAATTTGAGGACTGTTGCCCAGGTAAATAACAGCTGCTTTGGAATCATTACAGCCAAAGTGGTCAATGAATAATTTACTTTCACATTTAAGCAAAACAGATGAATATTTCAGGGTTACCAAAATATTAAAAAAAGTCTTAAATATCACTAGTTCATCTAGCTGTTATATTTTAAAGGGAATGCTACAAACAGATACTAGGATGTAGAATTGCCGCCTGGAGAGTTTTGCTGGGAGGTTGTGGTTAATGACGGGGAACATCAAAATGATCAGAGTAGAATTTGGTTTTGGCGAACAACCTAAAGTCTATTTATTTATTAAAATTTTATGCAAAATGTATTAAGTCTTTGAACTGGCAAACTTGGGCAGGGAATCTTGTAGAACATCTTTTTCTCATGAAATTTGCTTTTTAAATTTATATTCCTTACTTAAGAGGAGGCTAGTCCCACATTTCTGGCTTTCTAGTGTGTTCTGGCATTTTATTCTGAATATTGTACTTAGCTAGAACCAGGGAATACAGAGGTCTATTTTTTACTCTAAGGGGAGTTTTTTGTTATATTTTATTAAAAAAGATTTTTTATTTATTCATTTGAGAGAGAGAGAGAGAGAGAATGAGCAGGGGAGAGAGGGAGAGGGAGAAGCAGACTCCCCACTGAGACAGGAGCATGACCCCAGGACCTGGAGATCATGACCTGAGTGGAAAGCCTAAACCATCTGAGCCACTCAGGTGCCTGGGGGAGTTGTTTTTTTTTTTTAATTAATAGTAATATTTTATGATTACAAACACAGTATATGTGTATTATAGAAAATAAAATACAAATAAGCAAAACATAGGAATATAAAATAGTATTTTTATTATTCAGAGATGATTCCTACCCGCCTTTCATTGTATATCTTTCCAGATCCTCTTCAATTACGCATATATATGTATTTTTGTTCCTAGAATGAGATCATACTTCACTTGCTATTTTGTCACTTGATTTTTTTTTTTTAAGATTTTATTTATTTATTTCACAGAGGGAGAGAGATCACAAGGAGGCAGAGAGGCAGGCAGAGAGAGAGAGGGGGAAGCAGGCTCCCCGCTGAGCAGGGAGCCCGATGTGGGCCTCGATCCCAGGACCCTGAGATCATGACCTGAGCCGAAAGCAGAGGCTTTAACCCACTGAGCCACCGAGGCGCCCTTGTCACTTGATTTTTAAAGTCAAGAATCTCTGCCTTTCCATATAAATACATTTTCATCTTATCTAATATCCAGGACACTTTCACATTTCCCCAACTGTTAGGGGAACTTTAGAAAAAAATTAAAAATTAAATTAAAAGTCAATCCTTGATAAAAGGATGTTATTCTAAACATTTACCTAAATTCAGTTGATTCAGAAGAGTCATGGGAAGTCTTCGGTCGGCCTAGTGGTTGCTATTGATAATCATGTGATTAATCTGTTGCATGGATTAATTGATTCTGATCACAACTATAGAGTTACCAAAATCAAAGATAAACTTGTGCTCTGGTGAATTCAGGGACCGAAATGATACCCATTCTGTCAAGTTCCTAATAAGAATGATAATAAGAATGAAGAAACATACAATGTGAGAAAAGGAACAGTCAGTCTGTTTATTTGTAGCCTTTGCTTTCCTTTTCGTTACTTCATGTAATGTGTGAATAAGGTTTATTTGGTCCTTCGGAAAGGACCCAGGTAATTGCTGACCACTAGCATGTATCCCATAAGTGAGTTTTTTGAATTTTGTTCCCTAAATGATATGTCAGGAAGAGTTACATTTATTCCCCCAAAGCCAAAACTAGGCCAAGGGAGGAACATTCTTTCTCCAGAATGTCCTCAGTTGATATTTAAAGGACAGGATTTAGGATGCGGAAAATGCAGCTTGTTGCCTAAGACATACATATTTTATTCTTAAAAAACAAATTTCTGGAACAGTAGCACTGTAACATTTAGGTAAATGTGCCTGATTTTCTTTTTGTCCTCACACCCAAGTTTTTAAATAAAAAAGTTATTTAGGGACGCCTGGGTGGCTCAGTTGGTCAAGCATACGACTCCTGGTTTTGGCTCAGGTCATGATCTTGGTCCGGGGATTGAGCCCCGCATCCGGTTCCACCTTCAGTGGGCAGTCTGCTCGATATTTTCTCTCTCTCTCCCTCCACTTGTGCTTGCTCTCCCTCTAAAATAAAAATAAATATGTTTTAAAAATTTATTTAAAACTTACACATTAAGTAAAATTTAACAAATAAAAAAAAGGCAAATCTAACATTACTTTACCTTCCTAATCAAACAATTATTAGTATTTTGATGTGGTTCCTCCAAGTATTTTTTCTGTGCATATGCCACAGTTGCTATCAAATACATAAAGACATGTATATGTGTGTGTATATACACATACATATATAATTACATATAAACTTACGTTTATTAAGTATATATATGTACATTTAGATATGCATGTGGTATGTACCAATATACGTCTTTAAATAACTATATGTACCAAACAATAGTCAAACATTTTCTATTGATTACTGTAGTCTTTCTAATCGGTATTTTTTTTATGGTACATAATATTTTATTGCAGTATTCGATAGTTTATTTAGCCATTCCTCCCATGTTGGAAATTTATTTTGTTTTCTATTCAGGACTCAGCAACTATGGCCCACCCACCAACTGTGCCTGAGATATTCTTCCTTCCCTTTCCCACTCGTTCTCAGGGCATCTTTCCAGGATCCACATTCTCGAATGTTCCCTCAAGGAGCTTGATCTCAGGGGTCAAGCTTCATTTTGGCTCTCTTGCTCTGCTCTACCCTGATGTACTTGACATTTTGAACTATTCCTTCTGGTAAGGCTGTCTTGCCAGGAATTTGGACTTAAGTCTTTTTGCCTCTTCCCAACCCTGTCTGTGCCTTCCCAGCTAGTCTTGGGTTTAGAGATCTTGGCTTAGGCCAGAGCACGAGGCCTTAGCTCACTATTGGATGAAACTTGGGGTGGCAGGGAAAGGTCACTAAATCTCTGGTTTGTGCCTATTAAGAATGACTCTGGGATGAGCAGCTTTTTTCATAACATTTCCTCTCATACTTAGGATTATTTTCTTAGGATAGAATCCCAGAAATGGAATTACTAAATTAAAGATTATGACTGTTTTTAAAGCTATTAATATTTATTATCAGCTGAATAGAGCTAACATTTATTAACTGGTTTTGAGACACTATCTCATTTACTTCTTACAACAGTCATCTACATATCCCACTATGGGTAAGGAAATGGATGCATAGAAAGTACGTGTAACACTATAATGCGTTATTTTGATCATGGCACCATCACTGTTTATTATAATTCAAGGCAACGTTAGGCTTTGTTAATGTGTTTAACCTAATTTGGGGGGATGGGGAGTAAGGTAGCAGGAAAGGTTGGTTAAAAATTTTGTTTCTTCTATTATTTTAAAAATTTATTTATTGTTTATTTGAAAAATTTTTTAAACACCAAAGTAGAATAGTATTCCCATTTTCTAGATCAAGTAATTTTTAACATTTTGTCCTGTTGGCTTTATCGTTTTTGTCTCTCAACTATTTTTTTAAAAAATTAAAAAATAATTTTCTTTTTAAAAAATTTTATTTAAATTCAATTAACATATAATGTATTATTAGTTTCAGAGGTAGAGGTCAGTGATTCGTCAGTCTTATATGATATCCAGTGTTCATTATATCTCTTGCCCTCCTTAATGTCCATCACCCAAACCCCATTCCCCCACCATCTCCCCTCCAGCAACCCTCAGTTAATTTTGCTGCTTTTAAAAAGTAGTTGTGATTTTATTTTCTTTGAGCATTATCTGTACAAAGATTCTCAGATTTGTGAGCACAAAATCCATTTTCAAGCAAAAGGTAAACAGAAGGGCTCATTGTTGACTTGCTCATCAAATATTTTAGCACTTACCAGATGCATACACTGTGTTAAGACCTGTGTAGATGTTGAGCTAGAATGCAAATTCCATGATGGGAAGAGAGGAGAGGGATCCCACCTACTTTGTTGAGTGCTGTATTTCCAGAGCCAGGACAATGCTTAGGATACAGTGGATGCTCAGAAAATATTTGTCGAATGAATGAAAACATGATCATTGTTTTTACCAGTTAGGATTAGGTCATCAGTGAGTGACAGAAACTTCAAAATAGCAAAGACTTAAGATGGATGGAAATTTATTTCTTACATAAAATTAATCTAGAGAAAAGCAGTCCAGGCCATTAGGGAAGGTTCATAATATCAGAGCCCAGTGTATTCTTGTATTATTGCTCTGTGTTCCTGAGCATGGGCATGTGACTTTCACTTTAGGGTCCCAGCTGACTGCTTGAGCTCCAGCCGTCACATCAACATTTCCAAGAAAAAGGAGAAAAGAAGAGCATGCTTCCTTTCTTTAAAGGCACTTCCTGTAAGTTGCACAAAGGGATTAATTAATTAAATTAATGAGTCTCACACTGGCCAGAACCTAGTCACATTGTGAATTCTAACAGCAAGGAGGCTAGGAAATGTGGCCTTTGTTATGGCTGGCTATGTGCCCCAGGTAAAACTGGAAGCTCTATTACTCTGGAGGGAGGGAAAAATATATTTTGGGGACAACTAGCAGGATCTCTTGGTAGTAAACTGAAATCTTAGGAGGTGAAGCCATATACACATTAAATTTTAAATAACCACATAAAGGTTTTATATTATTGAAACCAAGCCAGTTGTATAGATGATAGGAAGTACGGAAAGAATGTAGTTAAAAACAGCATCATAGTTGAGGTGTGGGCCTGGATACATGGTGGGTAGCGGGCACATTGGAGGATAATCCAAGGGCAGCAGATGTTTTATATTAGGTAGTGGTGGTAAAAATACAAAAAGAAAATTATGGTTATGAATAAAATTCTGTCTACTTTTGATCATCAAGAAAAGGTCATAGTAATGGTTTCAAAATCAATATATTTTATTTAAAGGGTACTTTTATTTCCTTTAAACAACATTTTAAAGCCGTGTAACTTGGACCTCCCCCTTCAAGCCTCCTGAAGTTTTTCTGTGCTTAATCAGTGGTTCTCCAAGGCCTCAATTTTCTTTATAAGGCTCTTCTGTTCCTTTGTGGAGCACAGCGCACTCAAGGAACTCTTGTGGCCAGTGGAGATTTCTCCCAGAGTTAGGGAACTGTAGTGCCCCTGTTCAACGATGCTGTCTCAAAATTCCCCCAACATAAAAAAGGGAAAAAAAATGTTCCACGTATTTAGAGGCTGAATTTCTTTATCTTAACTTATTATTTAAAAAAATTATATGTATAGTACATATTCATCAAAGAATTAGAAAACAAGGGTGGGCAAAATGAAAAAATAACTTGTAATTCCACTTTTCAGAGATGACCATGGTTAATGTGTGATGTAATCCCTTACAGACTTTTTAATGCCTTAAAAAAATACTCCCATAAACAGTTATTTAAAAAACACTGTCGGATTACTGTTTTATAGTCTGCACTTTCAATGTGATGATCTAAATGAACTTTTTGGGGGTCCATAAGTATAATAGCATCATCGTTTCAAAGGGCTGTATAATGTTTTTTTGGGGGGGATGTGGAAGGGTCGATTTTCAGTGATGGGAAATATGTCTGTTTGCAATGTTTCTTTTTATCAGGAATTTAGAACTGCTAACTCACAGGAGCTGAGAGAGAGCAGAAGGCTTGAAAGAAGGTCGTCAGAGAAGGTTAGTTTCACACTTGCCTGAGGCTGAGAGAGTGAATCTAATACCTGGACAACTGGTTGCCCCCAGGGGAGGCTGTGTGGAGAGGCGGCTATCAGCCGGGATCACTATGGCTCCTTGC
>LNAC01000139.1:2555630-2747647 GCA_002007465.1 Ailurus styani | reverse complement strand
CTCTCTCTGCCTGCCTCTCTGCCTACTTGTAATCTCTCTCTCTGTGTCAAATGAATAAATAAAATCTTTAAAAAAAAAAAGAAGATTGGGAGGTAGAAATATGATGGATTGGATTTGAATTCGCTTAGCTCTGACTAAGATAAATTGTCAGTAAAATCATAATGTTGCATATTTTCACAATTAAGCCCATTTCACTTTTGAAACTAGCTATTCTCTATAGGCTTTTTGTCAGCAACAGGAAAGGAATGGGATAATAATTATCAGATTAGAGGAGTATCATTAAGAGCACTAAGGCAGTGGGTTTGCCTGGTTGAAATATTTGGTTATGAGCTTGTCTTGTTGCTTTCCCTGCACCAGCAAGAGTAAGAAAACCATTGGTGCCTGTGGCCACCATGATGATGAAATGAACACATACCTGTTGTAGCAAGCACTGTGTTGTTCTACAGTAAATTGAAAGTGACATCTGTTCACAGTATTTAAAAAAATAAAAAAATATATACATTTAATTTATTTTTATATACTCAGATAAATCCAGTGGACTTCTTATGGGCAACATCTTCCTAAAGATTATATATTTATAATTACATTTTTTGCATAGGCCACCTCTGAAATAATACATATAAAACCTGGTAAGTTTGGTTGCCTCTGTGTAGGAGAACTGGATGATCTTGGGAGTGGGCTATTATTTAATTATTTAAAAACAACCCATGAAAATATTACCTATGAACATGAAAATTTAAAAAGTCCCCCTAAAATGTTCCTTTACTGAAAAGTGGACACCGTGCTAGCTGGTGTGTTTTTTGATTAATGTGTATCATCAACCCATAGTATACAGTCACCCGTCCTGGCTGGTGTTGGAGACAGGTACAAAGGGATAACACAGAGGTAGCAAGGGAATAACAGAAAGCCAAATCTATCCTGCTAATTGCCCCACACCTCCCTGGAAGGTCCATGATCGTATTTGGTTAGAGAGTGCTAACTGATGTTAATTTCAACATGAATTTAAGATCAACTGTCTCTTATTGTTTATCATATAAATACGCTATGTGTTTAGAGAAGGGCATTTAGAAATGTGAGAAATAGAGGAAGTCATTCATAATCTAGCTACTCAGTTCATTGTTGTTAACCTTTCAAAATATATCCACATATAACTGTAAGGGCTCCATTTCTGTTTCTCTGTTTCCCTGTATGGCTGTATCTGTGTGTGTGGGCATGTGTGATATTGCCAAGAAAATTCCCTCCAAGGGCAGGGCAGATAAATGTGTGAAATCAGCTGGATATAAGGCAAATTAGAGAATGATAAGGCCTATGCTAAACCCAAGTGCTTATACTTAGCCTAAAGATACAGTTTCAATAACATGTGGCCGAATGTAATAATCTGGAGGCTGGATGTAGCTTGTGGACCACCAGTTCGCTTTGTAGGAGGTAGTCAGGTAATCAGGGTTATTATTTTCTTCCATATCCTCCCAGAGATATTCTCTGTGTGTGTGTCTATTTTTTTATACACACACAAATTCATAAATCCATTCTTTCTCCAACTTTTTCATTAAGCAAGGGATAGCATGTCAGTTGCAATTTTAACTCAGTTGAACCTTTTGGCTGACAGTTTGTTGTCCTGTCTGCACTAATACTTGCTACCTCTCTTTTGATCATCTTCGAGGTTCTTCTTGGTCCTCTTCCAAGAGTGTAGGGGTTCTTCCCTACTACAGTATATTAGTTGGCCAGTCTTTTTTTTTTCTTTTTAATTGACGTTTAGTTGACATACAATGTCATGTTAATATCAGGTGTACAACATAATGATTCAGCAATTCTGTACATTACACAATTGTAGTTCTTTTCTAGTGAAAAATATTTTCATTTTAAACTTTATGCAACTCCTTACCCTCTTCTCTTCACTTTAAACCTTAAACCACATCAAATTCCTTTTACATTCTTGCCCCTGCCTTGTTAGTATTTTGTCACTTATCAGTTATGATTATCTTCAGATTATTTTTTTTTAAATTTTATTTATTTATTTGACAGAGAGGGGGAGAGAGAGAGAGAGGGAGAGAGTGCACAAGTAGGGGGAGCTGCAGGCAGAAGGAGAGGGAGACAGAGGGAGAGGGAGAAACAGGACTCCATCCCAGGATCCTGGGATCATGACCTGAGCAGAAAGCAGCCACTTAACCAAGGGACACACCCAGGCACCCCATCTTCAGATTCTTCTTTTTTTTTTTAATTAATTTATTTTTTTAATTATTTTTTTTAAGATTTTTTTTTTATTTATTCATTTGACACAGAGAGAGAGATTACAGGTAGGCAGAGAGGCAGGCAGAGAGACAGGGAGAGGAGGAAGCAGGCTCCCTGCTGAGCAGATAGCCCGATGCGGGCCTCGATCCCAGGACCCTGGGATCATGACCTGAGCCGAAGGCAGCGGCTTTAACCCACTGAGCCACCCAGGTGCCCTCTTCAGATTCTTTTAACATTTTTTTATGTATGCTGAAAGAATCACAAGACATGTCGAATCGGACTAAGCCTGAGTTTGACCCTTGGGTCACCCTAGTAGACTCAACCACCTTCCCCAAATTGAATATTATGTCATCCATCATTGTACAATATAAATGCTCTTACCAACAGCTTTTAGCTGTAAGGAGCTGCTTTCACTACCTACCATCTGCTACCAACCCCCATCTAACTATGTAACAAATTTAGTGAAGACTCTTGCTCAACTAATAAGATTATTCAGCATGAGTCTGTTGACAGCGCACACATTGGCAGCTTTTCTTGAGAGCTTTTAAAAAATTGCTTGGCTGCATATAATTTGTGTAAAGTAGCACAATCTTCCAAAGTACTTAGAGTGAACAAAGTGAGGTGAAAAGAACTGAGTTCTATCTTGATTTGATATATGACTTTAACTGCCACACCTTGATTTCTTCACTGACAAAAAGGGTTAGTGATATCCATTCCAGTTATGTCACATGGTTGTTGGAATGAAGTTATAAAACCAGTGCACAAACAACCTTATTATTTTTTTGAAGATTTTATTTACTTATTTGACAGAGAGACAGCGAGAGAGGGAATACAAGCAGGGGGAGTGGGAGAGGGAGAAGAGCCCTATGTGGGGCTTGATCCCAGAACCCTGGGATGGTGACCTGAGCTGAAGGCAGATGCTTAATGACTGAGCCACCCAGGCGCCCCCCACAAGCAATCTTATTAAATGCTGTATGAATCAATCCTTTTTACTCCACCACTGTTTAACGATCGATTGAGAAAATGGGGTAGCAGTCGATTTATACTTATGCTATTTAAAATTGCAATTTCCCCTCAATCTCTCTACTTTCTTTCAGCTTCTCCCCTGTTTTCCTTATTCAGCAGGTGACTTTGATTCTGACCTCTAAGAGGCTCCTGGTGAAGGCTTCTCCGGCCTCTCTCTTCTCTGCCTCCCAGATTCTCACTTTCAGTCTTTCTCTTACTGTTGCACTGAAGATGGTGGGTTCAGCTCCTCGTCCTTGTTCACCTCTCCACCTATGTGTGGACTGCACTGTCTCTCAGCTCCTCCCTGGCTTTGTTCTTCTAAGGCCTACTTTTCCCTCCTTCTCTATTGGCTCTTCCTCTCCTACACATATGCTCACCTATCTTTTTCTATAGTCCTTCCCTTAGTGCAGCTTTCTTTCTTTCCTTCTTTTTTTCTTTCTTCCTTCCTTCCTTTTTTAAAAGATTTTATTTATTTGAGAGAGAGAGAGAGAGAGAGAGAGAGAGAGAGAGAGAGAGAGAGAGAATTAGAGAGAGTGAGCAGGAGAGGGAGAAGCAGACCCCCTGCTGAGCAGGGAGCCTGATGCGGGACTCGATCCTGGGACTCCAGGATCATTAACTGAACTGAAGGAAGTTGTTCAACCAACTGAGCCACCCAGGCGCCCAGTGCAGCTTTCCATAAAGGCTGCTACTCAGCTCACCTTCCTCCTTCTCCCCTCCATATATCTACTCCTTTCCCTTTATTCCCACTCACTTTGGCCTTAGCTTTTTGTAGTTCTGTCCCTCTCTACTATCCTGCTGAATCCAGTGCCCTGAAGGCCACATTCTAATACTCACATTTGCTAGTTTTTCCTTAGTTCTCATCTTTCTTGAATTTCATCATCAAACACTACTGGTAATAAAACATAATCCTGTTTCCATTCCCACTTTCCCAATAAAGCCTGGTTTCTCCTTTTCTTGCTTCTTAAATTTAGGTATTCTCCTAGGTTCTGTTCACAAATCTTGGTGGTCTTATCAGGTCACATGACTTATTGTGGATAATCCCCAAATACCCAGGTCACATTCTAATAGCAGTCCCAAATTCCAGACCTGCATTCCCATCTGCTAGAAGAGCATCTGCACTTGAAGGTCATGATGAAACCATTTGAGTTCAACATTTCAAAGTTCAGCGCATCATCATCTCATTAAAGCTAGTCCATACACTTGATTTTTCTATTTTTATTCTGATTTTTTTCCCCTACAAATTGACAATTACTTCTAAAGCTGCAAAATAGGCTAAACCATAGATGTCTAGGCTGGTGAGGAATTAAGTAGAAAGCAAATCAGGAAAAATGTTAGAGTAGTAGCGAAATTAACCCGAACCATAGGAGAAAACCAGCTGGGGAACAGGAAATTAACATCATGCATTCTGCTTACAATAGAGTCAGAAGACAAGGACCACTTGATATGCCAGTGTTTGTATTTCTAGTTTTCTATCAAGGCTCCTGACCTGCAGATACAAACCTGGTCCCTCACTGCAGTGACTCATTGTTTAAAAATTGCTGTAACAGTATTTACAGATAGATAAGAGATAACAGTATCTCTTTAGACTTTCTAATTCCTTATATTCAGATTTTAAGTTTATACATCTTTCATTTTTTCTCTTACTATAAAATATTTTAAACATATGGAGTATTAGATAATAGATACTTTCTCACCATTACAAATTTTTATGTTAGCTTCAGCTATTTGTAAAACATTTTATTTTGAAATAATTTTAGCCTTAAAACATTGCAAAAAATAGAGTCTGCATAAACTCTTCACTGGGATTTCTCAAATGTATTAACACTTTACATAACCATAGTACAAAGAAGCTTTCAATGTTGATATGTCCTGTTATCGATTATGTTCACTTTGATCACTTGGCTAAGGAGATGTTTTCCAGGATTTTCCACTGTGAAGGTAGTCTTCTGCCCTTTGTAATTAGTAAATATTAGTAAATATCTTGTGCAGAAATACATTGAGACCATGAACATGTCCTGTTTCTCATTGTATCTTTACTTACTAATTTTAGTATCCATTGGTGATTCTTGCATGTAACAATTAGTACTTTGGTGTTTGTCAACTGGTGATTTTTCTATTTCCATTATGCCTCTCTCCCACTTATTTATTTATTTACATCAATATGGACTCATGGAATTTGCTGCATTCTATAAGCTATAATCCATTGCTGTCATTATTTTGTCATTCAGAATGTCCTAGATTTGGCCGTTGGTAATTCCTTCCAGTTGAGTCCTACATCCTTTCTACAGGCCCTCTTTTAAGTAGTTTTTTACTTTCTGTTACCCCAAGTGTTCTAGGCTCATCTTATAATTTCTCTACACCATCCATAGAACATTTTTTTTCTCTCTCTCTTTTGTAAAAGATTTTATTTATTTGACAGAGAGAGACACAGCAAGAGAGGGAACCCAACCAGGGGGAGTGGGAGAGGGAGAAGCAGGCTTCTGAGCAGGGAGCCCGATGCAGGGCTCGATTCCAGGACCCTGCGATCATGACCTGAGCCGAAGGCAGAAGCTTAATGACTGAACCACCCAGGTGCCCCTTCTCTTTTTTAAAATAACAAAACATCATGGAAATCCCCTGTCCCTGTGACCCTGTGAGGCCTTTATTTATTTATTTATTTATTTTTAAGATTTATTTATTTATTTTAGAAAGAGAGAGAGAGAGAGTGCACATGCGGTAGTGAAGGGTGGGCAGAGGGAGAGGAAGAGAGAATCTTAAGCAGACTCCATGCTGAGCATGGAGCCTGATCTCAGAACCCTGAGATCACGACCAGAGACAAAACTAGGAGTTGGATGCTTAACCAACTGTGTCACCCAAGTGCCTTCCCTGGGAACACTTTCTTATTCAAATTTCCTTGTTTCCTTCACCAGATGTTTTTATTCTCCTGTTGACAGGCATATCAACCCTATATACATTCTGTTCCATGACTTTATATAGTAACTACATGCATATTTATCCATAAATAATATCATTATATGCATATTCTATAATACTAGATAAATGAAATAATAACATTGCAAATATGTATAATGAGACATTTACAAATTCATGTTGGTACATGTGGCTGAAAAGCTCATTCATTTTGTTTTTATTTTATATTATTAAAAATTTATTTGAGTACAGTTGACACACAATATTACATTAGTTTTTGGTGTACAACATAGTAATTCAACATTCTATATGTTATGCTGTGCTTACCACAAATGTAGCTCCCATTGGTCACCATACAACATAGATCATTTAGTTTAACTTCTGTACTATATCTCATTATAGGATTATACCAAATTTATTTACCTTTTTATTATTGGGTAGACATTTTGATTGAAAACCAATTTTTGCTATTATAAATATATTCGTGTAAGCTGTCAGCGTGAACTATTATGTTAGAGTTTCCCTGAACTATATACGCCAAAGGATAATTACTAGACCTTAGTGTATGCATGTCTTCAACCTCATTAGATCTTCTCTCCAAAACATTTGTTTTTATTTATACTGCAGTCAGCCATATGTGTCACCAAACCCTCGGTATTGTCAGTCATTTTCATTTTTGCCAAAGCGATAGGAGTGACTTGATCTTTGTTGTTTTTATCTGCATTTCCCTGATTATTAGTGAGGCTGAGCATCTTTTAATGCTTATTGGCCATTTCTCTCTTATAAACTGTAATCATGGGCCCATTTTTCTTTAGGAGTGTTGTTCTCTTGTTGATTTGCAGTTTTCTAAAATAAGTTTCAGCTTCTGGCACTTTGCTGGCTATCTGTGATGCAAGTACAGAATTCTCTCGGTGGATGACTTGTTTTCTCATTGCTCAAAATGTCTTTTCATCCTAATTTCAATTTAGTCTTCCAAGTGGTTTTCCTAATTGGACATGTTAATGAAGTGCCTTTGGCATGCATCTCATAAATCATTTCTTTTAACTGAATTTGTTCACCAGGAGTTTGAAACAACTGGATGGGTTTAAAATGAATTTTTGGACTCAAGGATCAGAAACTCACTCAGGGATGTTTAAAAAAAAAAGAAAGAAAGAAATCAAAAAGTAACTTTGATCCTTTCACAACTAAGATGTAGCCTTCATCTGTTTCTTTGTAATAGAATCTGAGGCTGGGAAGGAGATTCTTTGATATCTGTAATATCCAATTTAAAATTCACTGAATTCTAGAAGTAAAGTACTAGAAGGAATCACAGGGATCATCTGGTTCAACCCTCTCGTTTTACAGGAAATAGAGTCTCAGGGAGATGAAATAAAATATTTAGGGTTGAGATCTAGTTTCTTTTCCCCAAAGATTTCAATTTTTAAATGGATGGGTTTAGCCCTTCATTCTGCCAGGGGAATGGGACTCTTCCAATTTAACCTTGGCACACATAATTTTTTATAAGTTTCCCTCTTCTTTTGAGGTATGAGGACCCCTGCTCCCATTTATTATCACTCTTGGAATTGAGTATAAGTCCTGGACAAATGCTTTGGACACATAGCAATTCATATTCCTCTGAACCTAATGGGTATTATAAATCAGTCTGCAGAATGGATGGGAGACTTCCGTTTTCTCTTTGTTTTCTTTCTTCTTCTTTTTTAAAAAATTAAGATCCATTTCCCTTCTCTAGGGAGAGAATACAATAATATTCTTTCTTGGATTTAGGAAACCTCGGTTAGAAATAAATCTCTCCAAATGGTTAGGTGAGAGTCCCTTGAGCAAGACTAAAAGGCCTCAATATCTTTTCCCACTTATTTTTCGTATGCGTGGTCCACATCTAAATGGCCTAAAAGTTTATTTTGGTGAAATCAGTCTTCTTTTCTAAATAAAGTGCTAAATGAGGGGTTATGTTTGTAGAGTAGAGTCCTTTTTTAGCTCTAAACATCCATGAATCTAGGGTACGATGTATCAAAAGGGCTTTGAGAAAAAGCAGAGCAAACGACTGAACCACTTGGAATGGGAACCTAGTAATGACCATTGACCATAACTGCCCACTGTTGTTAAATCACCCCTGGATTTCCCTTAAGCTACCATCTGTAGTCACTGTCAGATTTCTGTGGATCCTTTCTTTAAAAAGCAGCTCTCCACAAACAACTCAGCATGGCTAGGAATCAGATAGTTAGCTCCCAGAGGACAGTGGCTGTTGTCACCTTTGTTTACTAGTGCTGCCTGATTTGACAATGATGGTGATAGAAATAAAAATAAAATAATTATGCTTACTATATGCCAGGCATTGTTCTAAGTATTTCATGTGTATTATTAATTCATTTAATCCTCACAAGTCTAGGAGTTAAGTTCATATGATTATCTCCATTTTATACATAGAGGCATGGAGAGGTTATGTAATTCATCCTGAGTCATCCTGTTTATCAGTCAGGGTCCAAACAGAGCATAGAAGACACATGAAGATAGTGAAGTCGGAAGGGTTTGTTTACAAAATGGGCTAACTAAGGAGAAGAGAGACACGTGTGAAGCCAGTTGCACCTTGCACAAAGCTGTGAACTCTGGACAGGGGCACTGTTAGCCCATGCAGGAAAGGAGCCAAGGGAATAAACACCCTGATCTCCTTTACCTCCCTCCCATAGAATCCTGCCAGGAGGCTTCATGGGTAGAGTTGGGTAGAACTTCATCAAAAGTTCAAGTGTTCTGAAGCCTGTTGATATTACTTACAGACTCCAGCATCAGAGCAAAGAGCAGGGTCCTTCTGGTACACAACACAGAGTAAGTAACAGGGCTAGGATTTGAAACCAGGCAGTCTAACTCCAAAGCCTGATTTCTAGCCACTGTGCGGTATAGTGCCTTATAAATCGAAGAGGCATGATAGCACACAGTGAATAGCATATAATGGGAATGTATAATGCATCTAAGAGGCAGTGACTGGTTTAGGAAAACACTGGACAGGTTCACATGCAGCTGCTGTTTGTCCTGATGGCAAAAGAACCAACATACCATGTTGATTTCACTATTTATTTATTTTTATGTTCCTAGCTTGATCCAGAAAGGACTTAAAGCTGTTGAACTCATCTTCCTCTGTATCATTAATCATATGTTGATTTTTGCTTTTTAGTTTGAGCAAAAGTCTACCAATTTCTCTCCAAACATATATGCTTTCTTATAGGGGTATTCTCTTGTTGATTATTCCAGAATAATTGGATTACAGTCGATCCATAATTAAAAGTTGCTAAGGGTTACACTGCTCGCTTTTAGTTTCTAATTTTGGGAGAGATCCCATAAGCTGAGCTGAATGCAGAATCAGATTTTCTTGACTCAGTTAACTTCAAGAATCACCCATCACTAGAATAAAATATTTTTGTTATTGTTTTCAACTTAGTTTCTGTTTTCCATAATGGAAAAATCCTGAGGCACTGTGTAATAGTTTGGGAGTAGGAAAGCTGGCATAAGGAATTTTGGGTTCTGCATGAAAAGTCACTGAAGCAGCAGTGGAGGGTGAGTTCTGCCCTGATAAAGTGTCTAATGGCAGATTTCACATCAGAGGCTTCATCAGGGAGGGAATGCACAATTTTAACGGCAGAGGAAAGAAAATAGCATTAGGAGGAGAATGCTGAGTGCCATTTTAGAAAGATCCATCTGCCTTTGATATTTTTTTTGAAACTTTGGGAGTTGAAAAATTGCCAGTGGGAATAAGAATTCTGATTCCACTAAGATTATACAGGTTGCAATTTATTCTGAAGTTTCAAGAGCAGAGTAATGTAAGAAAGGCAGTTACACCACTCTCCAGCTTTAATTGTGCATCCTGCCAGCATTTCCCCAGCTGCTCCACCTGGGACTCAAGACCCGGGGGACTCAGGACAGATAGCTCTCTTTAAATAAAAGAACTCATTATGGGAGAAAAGAATAGCTAAGGTGCTATACTTCAAGATCTTTCCTCTCAACTGGAGAAACACAAAGCAGAGTATTGAAGTGTGATTCACTCTCCTTTTTTGAGGTGTGAGTTGCATTAAATTGCCAAAGAATGAGGAGAAATGTTTCAGTGTTCTGAGCCGCAAAGCCATTTGGAGTCTGAGAAGCATTTTTCAGTGAAACTGTCAACAGCGATGGGGGGTATGTTCAGTGGTGTGTTCCGTGGGTGGTGGTGCCCTCTCAATAAGGTCTGGCTCCTGGTGGCTGGGACAGAGTAAGAAAATGAAAAAGTCTGAATTGAAAGGGTATTGGCTGGTTTGCTAGAAAGCTTCTTTATTGAACTTCAACATGGGGAGTAGACAGCTCGCCCCTGAAGAGTTGATTCAGCTTAGCCCCTGTGGTTCCTATGGTAGCGAGAGACATTGCCCATCTTCTCTGCACTTGGGAGATGATTCATCAGTTGTACCCCACCAGCAATCCTCAGCTTCAGTCCGTGCTTTGTGACGGGGCTCTGCTGGGTTGACCTTGCTCCTTAGACACCTGAAAGGCCTGAGCAGTCCTAGGACACAGAGCAGAAAAGGGGGTCAGGGCCTTGGATAGATCAGAATTCCTGCTATTACCACCACATGGTGTTTCAGCCTCACTTTTTAGGAATTAATGGTGTGTGTTATTTGTACTCCAAACTGTAGAGATTGCTTCTTGTTCATAGAGCATATAATATCCACTCCCGTAGAAGATTTTCTATTTATAAAATTGTTGGTGAAAAATATAAAGGATAGTTAGACATGTTATTCCTGTGCCAGATGACTTGCATACCTGGGGACAAACCATTGGGTGAGTTAGTTTTTAATATATATGTATTTTAAACTAAAAAACTATAGGACATAGGTGCAGGAATAAAATCCTTTATACTATTGTTGTCTTTGCAGACATTTATTTGGCATTTGATTGAAAAACTTCCAGGCTTCTCTTGAAAGGTTCTTGCCAGCCTTGACAGTTTCCAGCCAACATTTGCAAGGAGCTGGTTGGTGTCTCCTGGCGCAGATTCCCCATGCAGACATCACAAGGAGTATATTTCTACTTAGTCAAGTGGCTTAAGTCATTAAGCGAGTTTGGTGGGGATACTCAGATTGAAATAATGCTCTGCCTTATGATTTGGGGCTGAGCAGCACAGCCGAATCAGAACTGGACCCAAGGAGAGGCTTGTACACTTTCAGCTCTATGGCTCTTTTCCTTGGAATCACTGGATCAAAGAGAAAGCTGGAGTATTAAGATTTAGGGACCATGGGACTGGGATAAATTACACAGTCGCACACTGTCCTGGGGAAAATGAAAGCACCAGGTATGCTCTGACCAACTGAGAGAAAGTTGCTTTTTCCATCACTTAGAAGAGAGTGGGTTTGAGCCCCAAAGCTCCTTCCTTTGTTTCTTGAAGATGAGAGGACAAGCTGTAATCTCTTTTGAGGTTACCCAGAGGTTCGATCTCTGGACTTTAAACAAGAGCTCTTAGGGAGTAGGTCATTTCCACCAACATGATCATAGGGGCAGTTCCTCTTCTATAAAGTGGAGATCTCATGAAAGATTGTGAGAAGTCAAGAATAGGGTTTCTGAGGCAGTCTGTTCATTGCCAGTAACTTGTGGAGTGCCTGACCCTTGCTGGTCCCAGTTTAGTGAGCATTTATAGGTCCCCTGTGTCAGGCAATGTGAAGATTATTAAATCCTTGCCCTCAAGACAAGTTTTTTCTTTCTCCTTAGAGCATTTTTGGAGATCAGAAATTACTAGTGCTACAGTTTGGGGATGCTCAGATTCAGTTAAACTCAAAGTAATTTTTTAGAGATCTTCCTAGGAGCTGTGCCTAGCTCCACACTTGTACTCTTCAGGTATCTATCAGAAATTTTAGGATCAACAGCTAAATGTCTAAATCAGGAATGGTAAATAGGTGGCATGCATACTACTAACACACAACACTCCTTGCCTGTGGCAGACATCCTATCTATTGTATCGCTTTTCCTACCAAACCCAGACGCATTCTTGGAACCTTCATCAACATGGGGCTTCAAACAATTGGTCAGATTAGCTCATGGGGAGAATCTAGTTTGCCATCCTTGGTCCAGTAAGTCAACTTAAGAGCTCCAATTTCTCATAACCATAAATATATATAAAATACTTTCAGTTTTGTCCCTTTAAGAGTCACTTACTATAGACACTTTACCTTTGGACCCTGTCACTCAAGAGGTTCCATTCTTTTTAAATCAGGGGCAGAGGGTGCAGTGGAAGGCTGTGGACCTTTAGGCTAGGATGCCTCTGTGACTGAGTCAGTTATTTAACGCTTCCTGACCTCACTCTTAATCATCCACAAAATCAGGAGTATTCAATGGAAAACCTTTAATGTGTCTGGTCATTGTCATTTAAGTAAAGGTCATAACGCGTTACCTGTATTTGTTGGGTGATTAAAAACTGTAAAGCACTCTATTTAGTTTTTCTTTTTTTTTTTTTTTTAAGATTTTATTTATTTATTTGATAGAGACACAGTGAGAGAGGGAACACAAGCAGGGGGAGTAGGAGAGGGAGAGGCAGGGATCCTGATGTGGAACTCAGTCCCAGGACCTTGGGATCATGACCTGAGCCAAAGGCAGACGCTTAACGACTGAACCACCCAGGCGCCCCTCTATTTAGTTTTTTAAAAATGATTTAGAGGGATGCCTGGTTGGCTCAGTCAGTTAAGCATCTGACTCTTGGTTTTAGCTCAGGTCAGGATCTCAGGTCATGGGATTGAACCCTGCATAGGGCTCTGGGCTGAATGTGGAGCCTGCTTAAGATTCTCTCTCTCCCTCCACACCTCCTCACAGCTCCCTGCTTGCACACATGCTCTCTTTCTCTCTCTCTCAAAAAAAAAAAAAAAAAAAAAAAAAAATTTAAAAATTTTGCCCCCNTTCTTGGTTAGACTTTTCTGTCCCAGTAGCCTTATTAAGTTCTATTTAAAATCTAATCAGAATCCAGGGTTCTTATTATGTTTTAATTCTTACATTCATTGCATATAGCTTTGGCAACATGGCTCTATTTGTTTAAATGCTGTACCCCCTTCTCTTCACTGGCATTCAGCAGAGTATCTTTAGAATCTAGTTGTTCCACACTCAAGAAATGTGAAGTGAGCTCAGCTCCCCTTAGCTCAATGCATTCTGAGCTTTACCTATGACTTGTTTTTCAGGTTACCATTTACATATTTAAAGTCAGATACTTTTTGGCCTGCTACTTTCATGTTTCAGCACGGATGCTAATTCTAGGGCCCTGTGAGCTAAAAAAATAATAGTTTTGATCTCCTTTTTGGTGCCTATAGCCTTTTTCTGAGATACTGTTGATAACTTCCCAGGGGTACTGAGTGTCATGGTTTGGAAGTAAGCAAAGTTAGTTTTAGAAACAGGATTTCTTTTCTTTTCTTTTTTTTTTTTTAAAGATTTTATTTATTTATTTGACACAGAGAGAGAGATTACAAGTAGGCAGAGAGGCAGGCAGAGAGAGAGGAGAGGAGGAAGCAGGCTCCCTGCTGAGCAGAGAGCCCGATGTGGGCCTCGATCCCAGGATCCTGGGATCATGACCTGAGCTGAAGGCAGAGGCTTTAACCCACTGAGCCACCCAGGCACCCTAGAAACAGGATTTCACATTTTGTTTACATCGTATAATTCTTAATCAATTATTTAATTAGTGAGTAGCCAATAAATCCTGCTTAAGTTTTACACATCATTCCTGGGTCGGAAGGGAAGTCAGGGTCACTGACTAAAGAGAGGTGTTTAGCTGTCATTTGGGTGGTGTCTAATCAATAATAAAAGCAAACAATTTATACATATGCAGTCAGGTATGAATGTCAGACAGTTACTGAGCAGTTATCACTGGGAATCATGCGAGGCAAAACATGACTTCTGCCTGTGAAAGGCTGTCTCTCTGGCCATGTGGAGCAGGCATGTGGAGAGGCGAACAACATGAGGCGTGTATTTCAGTTGGTAGAAGCTTGTATCATGTGGGTTCAGAGAAGTTTCTGGTTCTAAGATCTTGGAGTCATGAAAGTAGAGGGGCCTCGCAGGCAAGTGTGGGGCTTGGGTGCGGTACCTTGTAGGTGAGGGAAGGAAAGTGGGAGAAAACCGTAGAGCTGGGTGAGGCATTCTGGGGTTCTGAGGGACAACAAGGGAATGTGTTTGCCTGGAGTCAGGGTTCAGGTAGGGTGTCATAGGAGAGGAGGAGGGAGAAACCGATTGGGGCCAGGCCTTCGATGCCTTTGACTTCTAGCCATGGCATTTGGAACTTCTGGTTATGGACAGCCTCTGATGATAGTTTTAGGTGGCATTTTGAAAAGAGTAAATCTATCCATGTTGTGTGGAAGGAACTGGAGTGGTGGAAAGACTAGAAGCAGGGGAAATAGTTAAGAGACAGCTACAATTTTAGTTGCAAGATTGAAAAAATATTTTTTGAATCTAAGGACAAAGAAATAAATTGAATGTCACTAAGCAGCTGGGATGAAGAAAATGCCAAAATTTACCACTTTAAAAAGTTTTCTTTTGGATTTACTCCTTGTGAAAAATAAAGGCTTGGATGTGGACTATAATGGACCTGTATAGCTACAGGTTGACTCTGGTTGCATGTGGGTTTTAGCATTAAGTGAGAGGTGTTCCCATTTGCTAGAAGGTGCTGTGGGACGCTGGTGGGTTCTTCAGTGACAGGGTGTGCTGTGTCCATCGCTGTACCCTCTATTCGGCAGAGTACGTTACCTGGTGGACTTGTGGTACTTGAGAGTCTTCCTCCAATAACTGAAAGTCATTAGAGAGAAAAGTGGGTAAACAATAGAATCGCCAGAGGAAAGACGGAGGAAGAGAATAAGGAAACAATCCCTAGGAAAGAAGTCATGAAACACCCCCCAAGTGAGGGAAGCTGGAGAATAAAAGTATGTAATGTGTCAAGGCCATCATGTTGTAAGTGGCAAGGAGAGAGCCAAATCAGCCTACCTTGGTGAGAGGATGTAAGACAAGGATTCAAGGGAAAAGTGAGGAAGACAGGAGTGATTCTGGTATAGTTAGTCCTTGATTATCTGGTCACCTGTTCATTTATTCGGCAAAAGTTAACAAGCTTTTACTCTGAGGAAAACTAAGCAGTTGGAATGTTCGGATTGAGGGAGTAGCATTTGCAAAGGCATAAATGTGCAAACAAGCCAGGTGCTGGTAGATAGTCCAAATGTTTGGGACTTGCTAAAGCAAAGGAAAGTCACACAGAACTTCTGACAGCCTACAGAAGTGTAGGATTTGGCTGGAACACTGTTTTGTGTTCTAAATTTGTATTATTTGTCAGCGGTGCCATTGGAAGACTTGACACAAAAATATCTGTTTCATAAGACATCATCACAAAACTTAATGGTTTAAAATTTAGCCATTATTTTAGTAACTCTCATGGTTCTAGGAATTGACTGGGCTCAACTAGAGATTCTCACCCAGGGTCTTTCCTGTGCTTGCAGTCCCCAGGCAGCTGGGATTAGAGTTGAAACTGAAATTGAAAGCATCTCACCCATATATCTGTGGTCGATCAGACTTTAGCAGGGGCTGTTAGCTAGAACACCGACACATGGTGTCTCCATGTGGCCTGAGCGTCTTCAGAGCATGGCTCTTGGGTTTCAATAGCAAGTGTTGCAGAGATAGGAAGAGGAAGAGAGGAAGTTCCGAGTTTTTTTAAAGCTTGGGCCTAGATATAGGCATCACATTCACCATATTCTGTTGGTCAAGCAGTGTATGAGCTGAATTGTCCCCCCCCACATTCATATGTTGAAGACTTAATCTCCAGTACCTCAGAATGGGAGTGTATTTGTAGTTTTTAAAGAGGTAATTAAATTAAAATGGGGTTATCAGGGTCAACCTTAATGCAGTATGACTGGTGCCCTTATAAGGACACCAAACATGTGCACCTTTCAACTGAGGGGTGACCATGACATGGCAAGAAGTTGGCCGTCTGCAAGCTAAGGAGAGAGGCCTCAGAAGAAACCAAATGTGCTGACACCTCCATCTTAGACGTCTAGCCTTCGGAACTCAGAGAATATACATTTCCGTTGTTTAAGCCACCCGGACCGTGGTGTTGTGTTATAGGAACCCAGCTGCACCGATGCAGCACTGAAAGGCTTTGGGTCCTAGGGTGAAATGACTCTCTCAATCTCTCTTGCTCTCTCTCCAGCCACTCACTCATCTGTCTGTCTCTCTAGTGACTGTGTGGAGGTCGTGCTGAAGGTTAGTGGCCAGAAGCCAGGAGTCTAGCTCAGCAGATTTTGCAGTGGTCGGGTGAATGGGCAGGTGATGAACAGCAGCGTATTGGGAATGGGAGAACCAGACGGACGAAGGTGTAAAACGGGCAGTATTTGATCATGGGATATTTGGGGTGGAGGATTCCTCAGAGGGAAGGGCCAATGAATGCCAGGTGCAGAGGGATGGAATCCTATGGAAAGGGGATTTGATTGGCAACATTCAAGAGCACCTTTCACTGGTGGAGATTTATAATGGCATGAAGTAACACAAGATACATATGGCTGTGCCCTGGAATGTTGAGCTCCTTGCTTTACCTTCTTCCTTCCAGGCAAGGTGGGCTAAGGCTCTGTTTTGTGGAGGGAGGGATGATCGGCAAAGCACATCCTTCCCTTTTTCAGAGAGCCTTCCGCCAAGGGGACTCCGAGCACACCACAGCACGCCTGGGAGGCACCAGCCTATGAAAGTGTCTGTGTGTCCACGTGGGCTGGGCTCTGGCCCCACAGACGTGTGCCTATGAAAGTGTCTCTGTGTCCACGTGGGCTGGGCTCTGGCCCCACAGACGTGTGCCTATGAAAGTGTCTCTGTGTCCACGTGGGCTGGGCTCTGGCCCCACAGACATGTCTAGAATCAGGGACACAGATGAAGCCTCCTGTGGCTCACTGCTCTTGCCACCAAACCAGTCCCGAGGGTCCCAGCATCACCGTCCTCTCAGTGCCCTGGCTGACTTTGTTCCCATGGGAGCCTGTTAATAAGGCACCGCTACAAAATAGCTATCATGGTAAAACCATATGTGTGGGACAATATTTGACCCGTGAAAATAGATTAATTTGGAATCTGTGATCATCTCTGATAGGAGTTAAAGCTGACATTTTCTTTAGATCTATCAAGAAAAAAGTGGGAGAGAGGATAACCAAATGAGTAGAATAGATGAGATACCAAGTTTACCTCCGAGAGGAAATGAAGTATTTTCTAGTGCCTTTAAAGAAGTCATTTGCATATAAACAAAGCCCTTTCCAGCTGAGGCCCGTGTGGCTCAAGCTGCTATTTTAGAGTTAATTGTTAAATCTTTTTTCTTCTCTAACTAAAGCACTGCTCTTCCACTTTACCTCTTCTGCTTCCATGCAAACTGCACTTGAATTGAAGAAAATCACATTTCCTCATCCACAAACACCATTTCAGACTTTCTTAATTTAGCAGGTCCTCTTTCTAAAATACTGGAACACCAATTAGTAGAGAAAAAATGGATGAAAAGAATTTACAAAATTTTAAGTCCAAATGAATGTCATTGGATCTGCTCTCCCACCGTCCCCACCTCCCTTGATTTCTACTTGCTGCAGGAAGCCCTGAGCTGGGTGCGGTTCTCTGGGCTTCCACGGAACATGGAGAACAGTCTCAGCCAGCCAGAGGGGTCATCTTCCCAAATTGTATCTCCGGCAAGCTGTAAACCCACTGTGTCTTACACAGCAACTGTGCCAGCAATTTCCCCCTGAAAAGATGCACAGAGATGGTGTATTTTGATTAAAGGGGGAAAAAAAAGTCTGGATAGTTTCACTTAAGATTACCACACCCCCTACTCATGTAATTCACATCCTCAATGCCACCACTGTTTTCTTTCCCTGATCCTTAGGTTCCGGGTCTGGCACTTCCATTCTAAAGTTCGAATGTGAACACAATGACTTCCGAATCACCACTCTGGGCACAAACAGCCCTCAAACTCTCACCATGTGTTTTTTCTTTTTTTTTTTCCTTGTATCTGGTCCCCCCCGCCCCCCCCCACTCCTATCTGTTTAAACATTTCAGCTCAGCGTGCAGTGTGTCTAAAAACAGCTCGGATGTAATTACTAACAGTGTTACCTCTCTGCTGAAGCCTGTAATTCCCTCTTGATTAAGATGGTGATATTGATTTGACTGGGATTGCATGCAAATAAACCATGACATTGGGAGAGGTGTAGTTTTTCAGTTTGCAGTGTGTCTGTGATTTAAGTGTAGTAGTCAGGGTTCCCCCACCCAGATGGTTTGACTGCAGCATTTATACGGATTAGTACCTGCCGGCTAGGCTCAGAAGGAAACTGTAGCCATCAGAAGTTCTCATTTGGAGTCTTTGTTTAGGCTGTGCCTATCAACCACAGCCATCTCTGCTCTTACATTTATCAGAGTAATTGAAGAAGAATGGGCTTCCTTGGTCAGGCTGGCTGTCAGAGGGTCATGGTACTTCAGAAGGAGACAGGTGGAGGAGGGGATTGGGAAAAAAAAAATTTTTTTTAAAAGATTTATTTATTTATCTGTCAGAGAGAGAGAGAGAGAGTGTGTGTGTGGGCTCACAAGCCCGGGGGTGCGGCAGGCAGAGGGAGTGGCAGGCAGAAGCAGAGGGAGAAGCAGGCTCTTGGTCAAGCAAGGAGCCTGATGTGGGGTTTGATCCGAGGATCCTGGGATCATGACCTGAGCTGAAGGCAGACACTTAACTGACTGAGCCACATTTCTGGAAAAGTATTTTAAGGCAATGAAGTGATTTGGTAATTCACCACCACAAAAGGGTCTGTACCACATTCTCTAGTCAGGCATTGAAGAATATATTCTCTTCAGGTAAATGGTCAGCAGTTCATATTGATTTGGAACAAAATTTCCAGCCATGAGTCCTTTTAAGGCTAAGGGGGAAAAAACCCAAAACTGCTTTGGGAGGACATAACTATACCAACCACCCAGAAAAACTTCATGTTAGTCTTCTACCGTAAGAGAGATCGAACAGGATGGGTGCCACTGAGGGCAGATCTCTTGGAAAAACTGATTTGGAAAGTGTGTCATTCAAATGAAACTGATTTTTGAATGGAGGGGGAACGCCTGTGTGTGTGTGTAGCATTAATTTGTTTCAAAATACAGGCGACTAAAGAGACCTAGTAACTGACTGCAGTACCTGATTCTAGACTGGCTCTGGTATTAGAGGAAAGCAGTGCTTCAAAGAAATGACTAGAGCAACTGACAAAATTGGAATATGAGCAATAGATTATACAAAATTACAGCATCAGTGTTAAAATTGCTGAAGTTGATAGACAACTGTAGGTATGGTTTTATAAAAGAATATCCTAATTTTGAAAAATACACATGATGTACACAACTTACTCTTAAGTAATTACAAATTACATATGTTTTGCATATACATATTTACATATATATTTTTACATATGTATAAGAGATACAGGGAGACAGGGAAAGAGAAAGAGAACAAATGATAAAATAAATGGGCAAAATGTTAATAGTGAATCTGGGTAAAGGGTATATGGGTATTCTTTTTTCTATTCTTATTCTTGAAATTTTTCCTTAAGTTTGAAATTACTTCCAAATAGAAAGTGAAGAGGGAAGGATGCCCTTAGATATCTGACCCAAAGCTTGTGTAATCCAAAGCTCTTTTGCCATGAGTAAGTGAAAATCTTGACCTTGCTTTTTTGGTATTGGCATTCTACTTCTTTCCTGTTTCCCCCTTTCTACAAAGACACTTAACTGGGAGAAGATACCAAAGCCTCATTTGTTGATCAGATAGATGTTGAGTTACTCAAGATGCATGACCAGAGCAGATGTTTTGCTAAAGTCAAAATCTTGACAGGGTGACAGAAGCCTAAACCGGGGCTGTGTACATGTGTACATGATGGCTTAGCAGCCAGGGGCCCCTCTAGCTAGTCTGCTGTTTCTCTCCTGTCACCACCAGACTTTGTCCTAGCAGTCAGAATCACCTGCATCCAACACTGGTTTCCTCTCGTGATTTCCTTATTCAAGCACTTAGAATTCCTCTGTTCATGCTTTGTCCGTTTTCATCCTCAAGTTCCTATTGTTCCCACTCTCCATTCCCAAATGGAACTTCCCTTCATTTCTGCTAATCACTCCAACTCACACTTCATACACTTCAGCCAGCCATGGCTCTCTGATTACTTATTCTCTTCCTTTTATATACTGTGATTTTTTTCTGATAACTTATGAAAATAATCCACGTTGATCATAGATGATTTGAGAAAAATAGGAAGGTACAAAGAAAGAAAATGAATGAGTCACCAATAATCCTACCAGTTAAGACTGGTTATCTACCCACTCAAGACAACCACTATATTTTGGTATTTTCCTTCCATTTTTTCTATGCATTCATTTGTAAATGTGGTCTTTTATAATGAGGTCTTTTCTCTTTTTTGCCTACTTAACTTTCCACTGTGATGTTATTCAACATGGTTTTTAAGTTGTATGATTTTCAGTTAAATGGGAGGACCCTAGGCTGACATCCAGCTGTTGGGTAACATGGTTGGTTACTAACTGGTTGGTGTATCTGGTTGATTAGTCTATTGGTTTTTATTGGTTGGTGTGTTGGTTGTAATTACAATTGGTTGGTGCCTGTGCCATACCAGTTGTTAAATACTTTGAATATCACCAGGAGTTATACCATTACAGAGTTAACCTTATCCCTATCATTGGACATTTGGATTGTATTTAATTTATGCTATTTATAAGTAAATCTATAAAAGAAACGCACAATAATTTTTTTTTATAAATGGCTAATAATTTCCTCTGGTTAGATTTCTAGAAATTCAATAACAGGCCAAAGATATGATTATTTTAAAGGTATTGATGCGTATTGCCCTGCAGAAAGATTAGATTCATTTATAGTATACTTTAGCCAAAAAGGCACAGGGATTTCACTGAACCCTACAAGCCTGATTATTATCGTTTTTAAAAGATCTTTGCCAGTCTGATGGTGGAAAAATGGTGTCTTGCTTGAATTTGTATTTCTTTTGGTTATATTTTTAATGTGAGCATTTGAACATTTTACAGTATATTTTGCCATTTTTCCCTGCTCACTTTTCTGCTCTACAATTCATCATGTTTCCAGGCTCTGTCTTTACTCTTTTTGTAGATGGGACAGCTGTCCCCTCACTGGCTGCCAGGATTAGTTTGCCTACTTTCCCTGGCAAGGCTCATGCCACTTTCTTCACAAACCCACTCGCAGGCCTCCTGAAGCAGTTCCTTAGTTGGAAAAGATTGTTTTTGTATTTGCAGATGAGTTATGTTGTAGGGTATTTATGTTGCTTTCTGTGGGCATGTTGCTGCCTCACTTATAATCTCAGTTCTCCAAAGGCAAGGGTTTGAATTTTAATAAAAAGAAAATATTTCATTGGGTCTGGTTTGATTTTCTATTGTTGTGTCACAAACCACCCTGAAACTTAGACGTTTACAACACCAATCAATTTATTATTATCTCGCGTGGTGTGTGTGTGTGTGTGTGTGTGTGTGTGTGTGTGTGTGTGTGTGAGTTAGGCTATTATTACTTGAGGTCTCTCTTGAAGCTGTAGCCAGATGTGGGTAAAGACTAGAGTCATCTGAAAGCTTGACTGGGCTGGATATCCAAGATGGCTTTTTGTCTCACATGTCTGACTCCTCATTGGTGAGAGCTGGAACAGCTAAGGGCCATCTGGGCTTTCTCTCTCTCCCTCTCTTGTGTGACTTTTTCACATGGCAAGCTTGGGTTTTCTCAAAGTGTGGCACTCTCAAGGTACTTCTTACCTGGGGGCTAGCTTCTCCCAGAGCAATTACTCCAAAGAGATCAAGGTAGAAGCTGCAAGACTTCTTATGACGTAGTTTTAGCAATCACGTAGTTTCACTTCAGCTACATTCGGTTGATCAGAAGGGAGTCACAGAGTCTCAAAATTGAGAGCGCTGGTTAAGGAGAAGGGGGCTCCACAGGGGGCTCCACAGGGGAGTAGACACCAGGAGGCATGGGGGGGAGGGGCGTCTTTGGAGACAAGCTACCACAGGTGCCTAGCATTGATTGTGTTACATCCATATTTAGCATTCAATAAATTCTTACAGAACAACCTAGAAACTGGGGACAAATTGTTTTCTAAAAAAGTCATTTGACCTTAATTTCCTTTGCTGATGGGGAGGACCCAGAGACTGAGCCATGAAAAATGAAACTTTGGCATAGCTGCAATCTGATCTCTGAGGAGCAAGTAACCTCAAAGAAATTCACTTATGGGTGTAATTATATCCAACTGACAACTGGATATTTTATTCCACGATTCTATTATCCTTCGTTATATAACCAATATTTTCCTATTTATCCTCATTTTCTGCCTCTGAATAGGGAGGCAGCTGCACTGATGCCAAGTCTCCCATCACACGTGCTGTTGTTAAATATAATGAAGTTACTTCAGTGCCACTGCATATCCTTTCTGATTCATAACGTTAGAAGTTCGGTGTTAGTTACAGTGACAGCCCATCTTTTCACAAGAGATCTAGATCTCAAGGTTTGTTTTTGAATCTAGTTTAGGGAAAGAACCACCATTGTGTCTCCGACTGAGTCACTCAGGGAAGTTTTGGGTCAAGTCTGCTTTGGCCTAAAGTGTAAAATTGATCCATTCATTTCCCATACTCTAACAACTTCCTCTGACAGCCTCCAAATGGAAAACACATGACGCTTTAAACTTCCATTAATTCGGTTAAAGATAGTTTCTCATGAACAGTGTTTAGGATTGTACCACATGCCTTCTAAGAACTTAGAGAAGGGGACAAGACACATATCTTGATACAAAGGTAGGCAGCCTACACCGAAGGCCATAAAAGGATATAGGTGTGAAAAGCCCCTGGGATTCAGAGATGGAAGACATTATTGAATAAGGTGGCATCTGTCGGATTCTAAAGAGGATTCTGATAGATAAATGTGCCCATTTTTAGAGCTAAAAACAGTCTCATCACAGAGCCTGCTGCAGCTGGGAAGGGAATGGAGCTTTGTTGCTCTGGCAACATTTTGTAAGCACGCTTAAGCAGCACAGGGAGACCAAAGTGAGTTAACCCCCTCTCTGCCCTCTAAACAGAAACCAGACAACCAGAGGAGGGGCCTCCATGGAGCCCCACGGGAGGCGGCCTCATGTCTTCTCAACTGGTGCCAATATCTGAAATATCAGTAGGTGTGGCGGTTTCTCCGCTGTAGGTTTGCAGGTCCCCTGATGGGTGGGGAGGCCTGGCAGAGGAACAATCCCAGCACACATTGGGAAACAAATGTACAAATGTTCGTTTGGGCGCCTTGAACAGCACACATGGGTTTCAGCCCTGGAGACTGCGAGGGTTCTTAGCAGGGAAGCGGTTAATGTGTCACAGCACACTTTTAAAACCAGAAGAATCTCACTGCCCCTTCCCCCATCTGGGACTGGCTTCTAGCTGAGTTTAAGGGATTTGGAAGGGATTTGTGGGGGAGGGGGGATAGTGGTGTGGTTCTGGTGGTTCAGTTCCTAGGAAATAAAACAATCCTTTTCTTTGACCTTTAATGTGATTCAGATCAGCGTCTTCTTGGCACAAAGCCTTTTCTGTGCAGCCAGTTTGCTATGAGTGTAGCCACTTGACTTCGGTTTTATGCTTCTCCTATCACCAGCAGCCTGAATTCGGAATGGGAAACCCAGGGACTCAGAGCGCAACCTCTGACTCTTGTATCGGCTGTTGCTCGAAGTTCAAACCCAGCTCAAAGCCCGATTCCTCAGATAATTGTTTCTCCTCCCTTTTCAGTAATTGATGGAGGGGACTAGCCTTCCTTTAACACTTGGTGAATGGCAAAACTGCAGGGGCTTAAGGAAGGACTTAGAACCAGTGATCAGATGGTCTGGGGAATTTGGAATTGTCGCCTAATCTCAAATGACATACGTCCTCTCTGGAGGGAAGTTGAAAAGCAAGAACTGAAGAAGTTAGGGACAAAGGAACGTACGGTAAATTCCCTCACAAACTGTGATTTTGTTTAATCCCAGTGGAGTCATGAATCTGACTGAGGGAAGTTCTGTTTTTCATGTACCCATCATGTATGGTGCCCCTCTGTTGAAACAAAGATCCTGTCCTGTCGGTGCTGCCTCTTTCCCTCTGCTCTGATGTTACACTGTGTTTTGACGATGCAAATTATAGCTTGGAAAGAAGAACACATTTGTATATAGCATCCACAATAAAAGTCTAGGCTGGTTTATCAGGTAGCTTTTGAAATCTGTAAAGGCTCAATATAACAGATAATTTTTTCATTGGTAAGGAACCACAGATTTAGTTTAATCATTGGGGCACAAGCAAGTTTAACTACAAAATCAACAGAATTTGAGATAGACAATCTACCCTGAGTGATAAAGGCCAGTTGTTCAAACTGGAGTTAATATATAGAGAAGCATTATAAAAGGCAAGAGCTACTACAGTGCTTCTCAAACTTCAGTGGACATAAAAGCCTTCATGAGGACTTGTTAAAGATGTAGATTCCTAAAGATTCTGATTCAGCAAACCATTTCAAAAGCAAGAAGCTAGAGTTTCAAAGCACCCCAGATAATTCTGATACTCTGGGGTCCACACATTGAGAAGTAGACTAAGGTTCTAAAGGGGAAGGGCCAGTGCAGAGATTCAGAACCCCAGTTCTTTAAACTATTAACAGGATCCATCTCTGAATTCCTCCCAACATCCTCAGTGAGTTAAATACTCTATTAGTTAGCGAGTATTTGGCTATAGGTTATAGAAATCTGGAAAACAGTGGCTTAAACTAATAAGAATTTTTGTTTTTGAGAGGAGAGGATAAACGAGAAGCCTTGAGATAGTCAATCCAGGTGTAGTGGCTGGCCCCCCCAGTGGTGGCCCCCCAAAAGGTATGTCCAACATCCAAATCCCTGGAAACCGAATGTTATCTTATTTGGAAAAGCATCTTTGCAGTTGTCGTTAAATATCTTGAGATCATCCTGTATTACCCAGGTGGACCTAAATCTAATGACAGGTACCCTTAGAAGAGTGAAGCAGAGAGAGATGAGACAGACAAAAGAGTCAGCAGAGTGACTACGGAGGTGGAGATGGGAACGACGTGGCCACAAGCCCAGGGCAGCTCTGGGAACTGGAAGAGGCAAAGAATGGATTCTTTCCCCAAAGGGTGTAAAGACCCCAAAGAGTCTATAGCAAAGGGTGTACTACCTGATTTCCAACTTCTAGAGTCCAGAGCTGTGAAAGAATAGATCGGTGTTGTTTTAAGCCCCTGAGTTTATAATAATTTGTTACAGCAGCTCTAGGAAACTAATACACCAGGGTTGGTATGGAGAGGTTCCAACAGGGACCACATTTCCTTCTATCTTTCTACTCAGCCATTCTTAGCATGACCTTGCTGCTTCATTGTGATGAGACAGCTGTTCTATCTCTGTATGGTATCTGTGTTCCAGGCAGAAAGAGGAAAGAGCAAAGGATAAGGCATGGATAGTTTAGCCTTCCTCCATTTTAAGGAGCTTTCCTGGAAGCCTCACATAATAATTTCCTCTTAACTCTCATTGGCCAGAACTGAGTCAAAGAGCCACCCCACCTGAAAGGAGGCCTGGAAAAAGACTACTACTTCTTCTACTTCTTCTTCTTTTTTTAAATGTTAGGTAACTTGGCACATCTTACAAAATTGGAGTTTTATTAGTAAAGGGGTTGATGGATACTGGGTAGGCAACCAGAAAACCCTGCCAAGGCAAGTATACCCAACAAACCCCAGTGACTCAGTAAAGTGGATCTTCTTTAAAACTTAGACTGTGAGAAGGTGAGACTGGTTGGTCTGAGTTGCTTGAGAACACTACATGAGGAGTAGAGATTCTGTCTCAACCAACCCTTGGTGATGAATACTTTCATATCTTAATGACATCAACCTAAAGTAAAGGAACTTCTGTGACCTGTTTACCTCACTTTGTTCTTAAAAGGAATTTCCTTTTGACCCCGAAATGACAAATCTCTTACGTGAGACCCACAAGTTTTGCAAACTTGGATATCTAGAATTTTTAATGAAGACATCTCCTCTTAACACTGTCTTTCTAAACACTACGATTTTTCTAATTCTTTTTTTTTTTTTCCAATTAGAAGATAATGCCGTTGGCACTATATTTACCTGGTAGGGCTGGTGTGATTGAAAGCATTGTGGTAGGTAGTCTTTTTTCCTCAGCTGTGGAGGTTTAGAAAGGACTGAATGTGGCTAAAGAGCTTGTGATTTTTAGAAATTAAGTTTAACTTTTCTTGGCCAGCCTTTGGTTCATAGACAGTCAGGTCCCCAAAGGGGCCATTGCAGTAGTGGTACAAGCTCTGGACTCATCAACACTGGACCGTAAGCAAAGCTGCCCAATCAGTGCCCTGCTACAGGTGGTCGCTGCCGATGGCCCCTCTGCCTCCACTTCCTGGTCTGACAGCCACATTGCTTTGTTGCAGAATATACTTATGTGAAACAGAATTCCTTGAGCCAAACTTTTACATTTGGTAGTTCTCAATAGGGACACATTTGGCAATATCTGAAGAGTTTTTTGTCACAACTCCATTGGAGAAGGATTTGGAGATGGCGCCACTGATACCTAGAAAGAAGAAGCTGTGGATGCTGCTAAACATTTTACAATGCCGAGAACAGCCCCTATGACAAAGAATTATCCACCCCTAGTTGTCAAAAGGACTGAGGTAGAGAAACCCTGGTGTACAGAAACAGTAACTTTAAGGGTAAAAATTAAAACCCTTGAATTAAAAACCACCTTTTCCTAATGTCCTTTCAATTCTTCCATGAAAACCAGAGGCAACTGAAACCCAAACTGGCTATGGCTGGAATTACTACAGTTATTATTATTGTCTGAATGAGAAAGATTGTGTTTCTAGGTAAGATAAAAGCAGGTAAAATTTTCCAAAAATAAATAGTATTTTCACAGCATTATCTTGCTTAACTTTTGTGAAAGTTTCAAATGGGGGAACATTTGATCTTGCCATGACTTTCTGCATTAGTCATTCTGACAGCACTTCCTAGGAGGAGGATGGTTGAGACCAGACTGTCAGGATCTTCTGACAAGTCCCAGACCTATTCTAACCATCGGGAGGGGGTGATTTGCTTCCTATTCGGTACAAATGGAATAAAGGGTCTTGAGCCAGGCAGTTAAGAATCATTGTGGGGCGCCTGGGTGGCTCAGTAGGTTAAAGTCTCTGCCTTCAGCTCAGGTCATGATCTCAGGGTCCTGGGATCGAGGCCCGCAGCGGGCTCCCTGCTCAGTGGGGAGCCTGCTTCCTCCTTTCTCTCTGCCTGCCTCTCTGCCTACTTGTGATCTGATCTCTCTCTCTGTGTCAAATAAATAAATTAAAAAAAAAAAAAAAGAATCATTGTGAATGCATCAGCACATATTGGTCAAAGGGGTGAAGGCTGTTCCATGTTGTAACCAAACATTTTTGAGAAAACTTGTGTCATGTCACAGACTAATGGCGTTAGTCTATATTGTGTGATTTTTCCTTTCCATTTGCTGGCCTCTTCAGTTCGTGTCCAAGTGAGGATCTGTTAAGTAGGTTAACAGATAGCATTACTGTTTGAAGCACTACAAACAAGCATGAGATGGCTTCATCTTTTAACTTCTGTTAATTTACATTGAATGTTGTATTTCAGTAAATTGATTGCATACAAATTAAGAGAATTAAATAATGTTCCTTGACAGTTTTCAACTTTGGTTTCATCATCTTCCCACTGGTACTTTAGTCCATAGTCCTCCAGGATTCGTAGACATACAACTCAATGACATGCTCAATAATGCTTACTCTTATTTGCATGGTCTAGGAGAAACAATTGGTAAAAACATCTGTGGGGAATCCTGTCCCTTTCTGCCTGGGAGGATTAACTACATGAGACAACTCTTATGAATCATGTTTATTCCTCTCACAGGCACTATTTGTGTCTGAGCTTTGCACAAGCCCAAATTCGAAAGATAAGTTCCCTTTCCCAGGTATTGTTATTTACATAAGTCTCCAGACCTTGGAGTTTAAGGTTAGAAAAGCCAATACGTAAATGTCCTTCTTAAGCTTTTTAAAATTGTAGGTGATGTCTGGCTACACTAGAGCTTTTGCACTGTGGGAAGAGAGGTCTATTAAATGTCTGCTTTTTCCAGTAAAGTATAACTGAGATTGGCTAACTGCTTGATGATTAAGACTAAATTCTCTCTGGGCAGACGAGTCTGTTCAAATCTCTGACCCATGGTCAAGAAATGCGAGCTTGTATGTGAGCTTGTATGGAAAATTGTTCCTTTACCAATGGAGAAATATGTGGAATTGACTTTGTTTTCTAGTGTTTAAGTGGACGCATTTTTTCTATTTCTTCTCCCCCTTTTGTCCTTCCTGTTTTGTTTCCCACTATTTCTGCTAACCTATTGACCCAATGTGGAGTGAATTCCTAGTTTTAAAGAAACAGACTACACTGCTGCTTTGAGTTGTGATAATGCTGAGATAAAAACAGTTATGCTTTTTTTTTTTTTTAAAGATTTTATTTATTTATTTGACACAGAGAGAGAGAGAGATCACAAGTAGGCAGAGAGGCAGGCAGAGAGACAAGGAGAGGAGGAAGCAGGCTCCCTGCTGAGCAGAGAGCCCGATGCGGGCCTCGATCCCAGGACGCTGAGATCATGACCTGAGCCGAAAGCAGTGGCTTTAACCCACTGAGCCACCCAGGCGCCCAAAAATAGTTATGCTTTGAAGGCCTTTGGTTCGGTAGGAAAGCTTTCTTAAAGCCCATAGTACTTTGTGTTTGGAACTTTCTTTGTGTACCTGAAACTTCTACTATTTCTCAAATAGCTCAGCTATTTGAAAGCACATGGAACCATTTGTGCTGATTTTAGGACATTTCTTCTCTAATTAACTACCAAGGCCTGCATCTTAATTGCTAATATTTCAATCAAGAAAAATTTCCACAGTTTGCACAGGTAGAACCATGTAATTTGTGTAAATCATTTAACTCTGTGAGTCTGTTTTCTTATCTATAACATGAGAGATTAGAGGCACTAAGTGACCTCTAATGTTTCTTCAAGATCTAAAATTATAAGATTCTATGATTTGTTTTTCCAAACTCATATTATTGTTTGTTGAATTGAAGTTGAAAGTCTACAACACACATCAGAAGTAAATAAAACACGGTTTGTAGACTTGGGGTAATATCCTAGCTCCCCACTACTTATTTTGAATTTGAATGTGTCTCTCTGAGGTGGTTTCTTTTATCCATGAAATAGGGATGGAATTATCAATCTAATAAGATTTTCATGAGAATGAAAGATAACTTTAAAGAGATAATTTCCAAGTCATTGAAATAGTGCCTGGCACTTAGTAGATGCTCAATAAATATTAGTTTTCTTCTCTTTTGGAGCCTCATAATAAAACTCTTAAATGTTAATTTCTTCCAAATTTGTGAATTATTCCTCACCAGAAGACATTGGCATGGCTGCCCCTCCTTATTAAGGGAAGGCAAAGTGGGACAAGGTGAAATCAAGTTCAAGGGGTCTATCTCTTGCTGTGGACACAACTTCCTTATTTTTGCCATTAAAAACTCTTGTAAAAGCAAGGTGGAATTTATCAGGAAAAGCTATCAGCCAGATTGACTCCTATCAAAGGCTCCATGTCAATAAACATTTACAAGAAATAAACTTGATAAATATGACTTAATTCCAACAACTGGGTGGCAACGGCAGCTTTGTATCAGGTGTTAGAATCTTTCAAGGTTATATTTCCATTCTATTCTAGTTTCTCCCTAGTATAGAAGTCATTGAAGCTGAGTGCCTATGAAGAAGTTTATAGATCGTGACACTGACTCATTTTAACAGAGGAAAGAGATGTCCTTCTAAAATAAGATAGATTTCCTTCTGCACGTAAGACCAAAAAAAAAAAAAAAAATCCTTGCCTTCTCTGCTGAAGATGAACCTGCCATTCTTCATGCTGGTCAAACATAGCTGAGATTTATTTTGGCCAAAGAAAACTTTATTTGTTCAGGCTTTGTTTTGCTGATGGAATCATAGAATCCTGGAAATGAAAGAGAACTCAGAAATGATTGCCTGAATCCTCCTCTTTCCCCCACTTGAAAGTGAATGAGGTGGGTATAACGGGCTGTTAATGTAACAGACCAGGGCACAAAAGAGAGAGTGGTATTCAAGAGTGAGCCAAAATCATTATCCTTTTAGGAGAGTCAAGGGCAACATCAACTGTGTAATCAATGGGGACAGAAGCAACATGGGAGATGGAGTTGAGAGAGGGGAACCAAGCTGGAAGAAAACAAGGAGGGTCCTTTCTTCAAAGAATGGGCAGTTATGTGGCTTATATTTGGGTGCCTGGAACAAAGGAGGGTCAGGCTGGTTTGAAAATCCAGGCAGACAATAAAGTCCAACCTCATCATTTCTTAGAAGAAAAAATTGCTGCATTGAGAAGCTAAGAGATAACACTAACATTAACATAGCTAGTTGGTGGCACAAAGGACTAGCTCTGGGGCCTCCAGATTTCTTTTTTATCTCTCTTCCCATGACTTATTCCTTCTTTGTTGTTTCGTTAATGGGCCACCATTACACTTGAAACATTTTTCTTACTACAGTGATTCTCTGTATATTGTTCAAGGTGTGTATGGGATGATATCCATTAAGGGTAGCCTATCTCTTCTTGCAAGACTGTCTGAATATAAAGCTCCAGAGAAATGTAAGGAATTATTTTTATTGTTAGTGGATTGTTGGTACTGTTATCATTTAGCCAGAGGCTTAAGGGATCTTCTGGGATGAACTGGCTGTCACAGATAACCTTCTCTGGGGGTGTCATTCCCTGCATATTCAGGTTCTCATTTGAGGGTGACTCTACCAATAGAACAGTCAGATATCACAGATGCCTAGAGAATGATATCTTGGGGCCCAGGGGCTTAGTGGGGCTTAGTGAGAGGAGCCTACTGGTTCATCATCTCCAAGGCTGCTTCACTGGTATAGCAGAGAATAGTAGTGGGACAGTGGACCGATGGTGCCCTACTATGTGTGATGGTGGCCTCTGGAAAGCAAGGACCATGGCATACATAGCTTGGCATCCCCAGGGCCCACGTTAGTAACCTGCCACCCAGGAATGAATGGTGCTGAATTTCCCCTTCTTGCTGGTAGAAGTTAGTGATGATCTTACCTGTTCAACCAATTTAACCATTCTATAGCAATTAACTAATTAATTCAATAAATAATTATGAATAACTTCCATGTACCAGACACTGTTATAACTCATTTTTACCTCTTAAAAAACACACCAGCCTCCACAGGTCCCATGGATTTTGCATGGATGAGCCCATTCCTAAATCATCTTGCTAAGAGGCCCCTGAGTCCTGGATAACATGGGCTAAAGTCACTCTATTGTTTTTGCCAGATTTTATGATTTAAAAATTTATTGTTTGACTGTTGAGTTCTGAATTTTATTGGCTATTTATAATGATTTATGTCCTACTTATTAAAAGTTATTTCATAAGCATCGTAAGTCTGGATTAAGTATCCTTTTTGAAAGTTCCTAGTATTTGCTGCACATCCAAAACTTAACAAGTGTAAGGTTTATTTTGAAATCACAGCAGTGAAATTGTATGGTCTTCAATGTCCATGAGGGAACAGACTTGCCCCTGCATTCTGAACCACAATTTATTATTGTTTAAATCAATGCATGACTCTTTGCATACCAGTCTGTACTTTGGGTCATACAGGCTTAACCTCAGAACAAAATCACTTTGTTCAATAAAAAACAGGGCCTCTCCAGTCCTCTGGACCTTTTTCATGTATTCCATAAGAAAAAAAATTTATTTGACTGCACGATAACCTCAAGCATAATTCCTCATAGATATAAACCTGACAAACATCTTACCCACCCCACTACAGAGGGGGATTTAATGCCAGCTTTAGCATTAACTCCTGAAAGGCAGGTAGACAGTACCGTAAAAAACAAGAGGCTAGGAGAATGGATACAAATTTTTAATAAGGTAGTAATAATGTAAAACTTCTTATATTTGCTCAAAGTTCTTTTACACGCATTCTCAATTTTATCCTTTCAGTAGTTCCAGGTCTTTCATGATGCTGTGCTTCTAAAGACATTTTCTAGAATTGTGGAAATTACTTCAGTTTTAATTCCCCTAAAAGCAAGGAGGTTAGTAGGTGAGCAGGGTTTTAAAGTTTCTGACATATCTGCAGTTTATCTCCACTTTGAAGAAGACATTTGTTCAATAGCCCCCCAGTTTTAGTATCATCTTAGAGATGGAGGTGCTGCTTCTTAAGGGACCACTCCATGCCTTCGATTCTACCCTGGTGTAGTATTTGTCACCTAGCTTCATGAAGGGTACCTAAGACAACTACATGTGATGGAAGAACACTTCTGCGTGTTTCCCCTTTACTCTCACACTACCACCACACTCACAACATTTCTGATACCAGATGCAGTGTCCCCCCACCCCCCAGTCCCCCTGCCCATAAGCAATTCCCTGTGACACCAGCTGGGGGGTCCTACAATTCAGTTCTGACACTACCTGGGGTTAATGCAGACCTTGCAGGCTAAGGAGTCACTCAGTCCCCCAAGTCTGCCCCCTACTTCAGAATCAATTACAAATAGTGTGTCTCCAGATTACCCACAACTTCTGTCCAAGTTGGTTGTAAATCACAGGTTCCCGTGATCCCTTCTGTGGATTTGATCATTTCCTAGAACAGCTCACAAAATTCAGGGAAATATTTTCTTTTGTTTACCAGTTTATTATGTAATGAAAGATATCATAAAAGATACATATGAACAGCCAGATGAAAGATACGTAGTGGGAGGTCTGGAGGGGTCCTGAGCACAGGAGCTTCTGTCTCCATGGAGTTGGAGTGTGCCACCCTTTGGTCCATGGCTGTGTTTACCAACCGGGAAGCCCTCCGAATCCCATACTTTTGAGATTTTTATGGAGACTTCATCACATAGGCATGATTGATCATTAGCTCAATTTCTAGTACTCCTTCCTTCTTTGGAGAATGGGGGGTGAGGCTGAAAATTCCAAGCTTCTAATCATGGTTTGGTCTTTCTGGTTACCAGCCCCTATCCAGGAGCCCACCAAGAATCACCTCATTAGAACAAAAGACATTCCTATCACCCAAGAAATTCCTAAGGATTTAGGAGCTCTGTGTTAGGAATCAGGGTCAAAGACCAAATATTAGAACAAAAGATGCTTCTAGTGCTTTTATCACTTAGGAAATTACAGGGTTTTTAGGAGCTCTGTTCTAGGAACAGGGAGTGGAGATTAATATATAGTTTCTGTTATTTCACATAAGAGAGATGATGTTAGACTATTTAGACTTTGTAGCTTGAAAGTTCCAGGGCTCTGTATGTCTACTGTTTTGGGTCTAGTAACCTCTGCGCTGGGAAGCCAAGGATAGGAATAGTGTTTTATAGAATTTTGAAAAGGCCCAGCTTGCTCCCCACCCCTCCACTTCTGGGATTGATTATCAGTGCTGCAGGGCTCTTCTGATCTGGTCTTTTTGGTACTGTTTGTTGCTATGCTTATCATTCAGGGTCTGTGTGTAGTAGGCACTCTGTATTCTGTTTGTGCAATACATCCTTATTGTCTGAGAATAGCACCCTCTTGAGAACGTCTCCTCTGCTTACTCTCATCATGTGGCTCCAATGATAGCTGCTGTGATCTTTTATGTATTTGTACTGTGGCCCCAATGGCCGTGACTGATTAGTCCAGAGTTACCACTAACTGAGTGTGGACCAGTAAGAGTCCTTCTCTGGGAACTTTTCAAACTGGAATGAGGAATATAGTCAGTCCTTCTCTGGAGATTCCAGTGATGGGTTGTACAGCTCAGGAGAGCCCTTGGAATCTTTGTTTCCTAGCAGAAATAGTGCTGCTGTGTAGAGAGAAGGAGAAATGAAATGGAACCAGGATTTGTGTTTCTGGTTCCAAGCGCTCCTAAGCAAAGCTGGATCCTTGCCTTTCTTTTAGTTTGGTCCTTCAACTCTTCCTTGGTTTTTGTGAACTAACATATCCCCTACTTTAGTTTTGCTAGTTCAAATTGTATTTCTGTCACTTGCAACCAAAAGAGTCCTAATATCCCCAAGCCCCTCCTTCCAGCATTTGAAAGACCTATCTTGCAATTTATCTTTTCTGTGCACAAAACATCAACTTTCTGATTTGATTAAAGAACCACTTATTCATGGTTTACAGGAAACATAGGTAAGTTCTACTAGACTCTGGAGAAATTTCTGTGCTTTGTTTTCTTATCAATGATCGATGGTAAGGTGGGATTTTGGGGCTTGGCGGAGGGTGAAGAGTCCTGGCACTATGGCTCAAATCACCCAGAGGCGGCTTAATGGGGCCCTGCTGTTGCATTAATGCCTACTGCTCCTGGAATAAGAGGGCTGTTGACTTGGTATACTTTGCTGACTAAAGTATTGAGGAAATATGAACCTGAAAGAATGAGTCTGATTGTAGTTTTTCTAAGCGGTGTAGTTTATGTCAATATATTATCTCATAATATCTGGATTGGACTTTAAGGAATTCTCTCTGTTCTACCTAATGACTTTCTCAATTTTGCTTATCTTTTCTCTATCTAAATGTTGTAACTTTTCAGGTTGACCTAAATTTCTGGAGCAAAAATATTAATACCTCAAATGAAAGAAAGTCTTGGAAGTAGTAAATTGGGTAGAGAAGAAAGAAAGTGTAGAACTTGAAAAAGACAAAAAGAATAGAGAAGGAATACAACAAAGGAGATGGAAAAATTAGTTGAATGATAGGGCAAACGTCATGAAATAGGAAATAGGGTAGAAAGATTAGTGAAACCAACAATAAATTAAACAGGGAACTTGAATTCTCTTCATCTATTTTGGAGGAAATGGAGAGTTTCTCATGCTTCCAGAAGAGAAAAAAGTCAAAAGTAACAGCAAAGTTCCAACCCACGGTTTCCTGTCCAGCTGGAGTGAGTTTTAGCTAAGGAATGAATGCCAGCAGCAATAGCTTAGTAGTATTTCCCATTCACTTACAGTCCAGGTTGGTCCCGATTTGGCTCTGGGCATGATATTCTGAGCCAAAATAAGTCTGTCCAATTTGGGATGGGTCCAGTTTCACCTGGATTCTTTGGTTCAAAAGGATGCTGTCCAGAACAGTCATACATTCTGAATGCCATTCCCTGGCCTCTCCTGATGGCAGTGACTTGAAGCCAGGAACTAATGTCGCACCATGCAAGCTTCCTCCTTGACTTAAAAATTGGGGCACGCATCTGCCCATCTTCCTGGAAGTACAGTTTCTAATTTAGGTTCCGGAGTGAGTGCGATAAGTACTCTTTCCGGAAAATGATATATCTGTCTTGTACTCTCATTTTTCTCTTTTATTTTCCTTTCTTTGATGTCTAGTGTTGGTTACATGAGCTGTTTTCTTACATTTTCATTAACTAATGCCTCCACTGGCTTGTAAAGCACAAAGAATCATCTGATTCATTTAGAAAACAGCTTTATGCTCCGTACACATTGTGGATTCAGTGTAAGTGCGGTTTAATCCTATCACCTCTGACAAAGTCAGCCTTTCAGTTCTTTCTTGAAGGGTGAGCAAGAACAGTATGTGTTTCAGAATAGTTAGGAGCAGGAATGTTGTAAGTCATGGAATATACAAAACCTTTGCCAGCCAATATGTTTGATAGATGATAAATGTGTTTGTAAAATAAATCCGCACTTGGGCAGGCACCCATTATCAACAGCTGCAAAGCTTAAAGAGGATATCCTGCAGGGATATCTTTCACAAACACAAAAATATGTAAATAAATACCAGGGTTGTTTCAGATGGACTCTGTCACCAATAAAAATTCACTTTTCAGAGATAAAATGTCACCATGAGAATTTCATTGCTTCAAGAGTGATCTTAGCTATGTTATTTATGGACTAGGAAGGATGATAAGGACTTTTCCTCAATATGCTACTTTTCCAAGCTGGAAATCCAATGGAGTCTAGATGGTGGAGAGGAGTTGTTTGTTTTGTGTTGTGATAGAAGAGCATGAGGATCCCAACTGCTAAAACAGCTGCATCATAAATAACTCACATAGAACAGATGCAGTGTTGGTGGGTGTGTGGGTGGTTTGGAGGTGCTGCAGGACAAATTTGTGAATGGAATGGTTAGTCACATAAAACCCTCTATAAATACTGAAAGTAGCTAAAATCACAGACATATATTTTTATTGAAAACCCGAGTTGGAATGTTAGACCCGAAGCTTAATGGTGATGTCATAGCCGGTCCTCATGGATTCAGTATTTTAGTGAATCTCCATTCCATTTTATACATCCTTCCAAGTCAGAAACCTGAGCAGAAAACCTCTTTCTCCTGCATCTCCCACATCTGATCAGGCTTAGATATTTATTGAGTTTATCCCCATCTCTTTTTCTTTTCAGTTTTATTGAGATATTATTGACATATAATACTATATTAGTTTAAGATGTACAAAATAATAATTTGATATATGTATCTATAGTGACATGATCACCACAGTAAATTTAGTTAACTTTCATCACTGACACAGTTATATTCTTTTTTTATTGTGATGAGAACTCTTAAGATCCACTCTCTAAGTAACTTTCAAATATACAGTACATGATTGTTAACTATAGTCACCATGCTGTATATTACTTCCCCAGAACTTATTTATCTTATATCTGGAAGTCTTTACCTTTTGACTACCTTCACTCATTTCCCTCACCCTCCACACCCCACCTCAAGTAACCACTGACGTGTTCTATGAATTCAGTTTTTTCTATATTCTACATGAGTGGGATCATACAGTATTTATTTTTCTGACTTATTTTCCTTAGCATAATGCCCTCAGAGTTCAGCTCTCTTATCAAAAATGGCAGAATTTCCTTTTTTAAAAATATTAATTAGCCCCACCTCTTAATCTCCATGTACAATGACCTTGATTCAGGATATATGAGGTATTTTTGACTGAGATTCCACTACATCCTCATAGCCCTTGTCTCATCCATCCAACACAACATCCAACCTGTTCAAGAGCTCACTTGCTGACTTAATGTGTCTATGTCAGTGCTCCCCACTTCTTCATGAAGAATAAAAACCTAAATTCCTGAGTATGGCATAAAAAGCCCAACATAATCAACCTACTTTATAGCCTCAATTATTATAGCCTTCCACAGGTATATTCATATAGAGCTTACTTGAATTTCCTGGAAAAGATCATGACCTTTTATCTATTCATTGCATTTGTGTATGATGTTCTCCTAACTTTGGATGGCCTGTCTTCTCCTGTCCCAGCCTTCTTTGGCCTATTGAATTCCTACTGACACTTACAACTTAGATTAAAAGTTTCTTCCAGTTTCCTCTGTGAAGCATTTCTTGCTCATCCTGAAGAACTGAGGAAGCATAAAGAATGCTTATTAACTTTACCATTTACCACCTGCACACCTTTCTTGGGGACACAAATTTACTTTAAAGGCACCCTTTTCCAATTTCAGTCTATTTGGTTCATGTGAGGCTGACTTTATCCCCGGGCCTAAGGTAGTAGAGCTTGTGACTTAGAGCTAATCTATGTAGTTCATTCCCTTGGCCACAGCCATTGTTCAGGTATGAGTGTATGATCAAAAGTGGGCCAATCAAAATCAGATGAAATTCAATGGTGTCACTGCTGATTGAGCTATTGGGGAAGGAGATTTTCTTTTTATTGAATTAGGGGTTGTGATGATATGAGCATGAAATTATTAGGAGCTGTCCTGTGGAGTCAAATTTTGGAGCCCATCCAAAGTAGGAAGAGCAGGAAAGAGGGGCCCAGAGACATTGTGATGAACCAAGCTTCTCCAGTAAGCAAGATCCAACATGGATCTTTTGTGAGCCCATAAAATATCCCTTTTCTCTTCTTTTGTTTAAGCCAGTTGGGGTTAGATTTTCTGTCATTTGTAACCCAAAGAACCCCAATTGATATGACAATTATTTCCCTCTGCTTCATATCACCTTTTATATCCTTATATTTTGCACTTGCTCCACTCTGGAGAGTTGAGTAAAACCTAATGTTGAGTAAAGATGAAGTATGTAGGGCTTTCCTGTCTAAGGGAGGCATGGAAGTCAACTACCAAGGTCTTCCCTCAATGCTAATGATTGAACATATTATATATCTGGCATAGGATTATATACCTGGAGGAAGAACAGATAAAAACTGGAGAAGGCAAAAATAGAAGAAAGTAGGGCAAGTAGAAAGGTAGTTTTCATACTAAATGGGAACAGATTTCTGTCTTGTGTCTTTATCTTTGGATCTTTGTTTCTGTTCAAACATAAGGTAAAGGAAGGATTGAGCTGAGAAGGGAAGGAGTACAGAGGTTTCTACCCCAACCACTCACACTAATGAGGACTAAGGAAGATATTACTCTCCTATTTATATTTGCAAAGAATATGGGGTGGGAGTCAGATGAACCTAGACTTGACCTGCCTTAGTTATGGTTCCCATGGAGATTGATCATGAGCATAGGCATTTTCGTGACTTTCAGAAGGAAAGTCCTTGACTTTTTAGAATTTAGATGAAATCAAGGCAATATAGTTGCCAAAGGTGTCAATATGGAGACCAAGGGTTAATTTAATAGGTCAAATTAAGAATGAGAGTCTAGTAATCATGATGATGCTCAACAGGGTCCTTTTGGCCCTCTTCCAACAGTAGATTTGCTCCAGATGCCCACAGGAGCTCTGTTAAATAGCCTTAATACCTCTTGGACTAAGTCCAGGATTCTCTTATTTGGGAATTCTGAGTTTGGATGTGTCCTCAACAGATTATTTGATGGATGTTGGAATAGCACATGCAGAGGAAGTAAGTTATTTCAAAATTCTCTTGGATTAAAGAAGAGGCCAAAGACTCTTAGATGTCACTACTAAAATACCCAATTAATGTTCCTATTCTAGAAGGAAGAGATACTATAGTTAATAACAGAGTCCACAGTTAACTAGTTAACCCCACATATGGACTCTAGAAACACTTTTAATTAGGTATTTCAAATCCAAGTTCTATATTCTAATTCTTTCCAGGTCTTTAGGGTGGTTGAGATTGTAAACTTCAACTTGTTTCTGAACTCTGCCTCTGAGGCTTTAGTCTTGAATACTTGGGACACATCATATAGTCAGCCACATAGATAACTAAGACCGTTTTGTTCCCTTTCTCTTATAGTCTCTCTGCCTCTTCCATTTCCTTATAGCTTTTCAGTGCTCAGCTCCTTTATTTTTCCTCTCTTTCCACCTCCTTCCTGTCTAACTTTGTGTCTAGCATAAGGGGAGGGTCATTTTTTGCTTTCCTGGGGGTGGGAGCAGGTGTAAGATAAGGGCTTTGGGTCCTCAATTCAGAGGAGGGATAAGATTACCTTAGGGTAGAGGATTTGAGTTGCAAATATTAGTTTTCTGCTAGCACTTCCCCTTGTTGTTAAGATAAATGATTTTCTTTCTCCTACCTAGGCTTGTATTACCTTACAGAAACACTTTATTCTTGGTAGGTTCCAGGGTCCAAAAGCAGGTATGGGGAAGACTTGTTACATGAGAAAAATACCTGCACCAGAGAGGATCACCATAACCCTGAGATATAGGGCAGGAGACACTGAACTATTCTTTTCGACTTTTACTTGACCATGGGAAAATTGCTCTTTTTCATGGCTTTTGAATTAAAGTGCCTGAACTGAGAAATCAGGGCCTGAGTGGCTTATATTTTCTTGGCTTTCACTAGGAAAAGGAATCGTGGTCTTGATAGGGATAGCGAGATCTTCTTGGTTTTCTATCATCTCAGAACACATGGAACCCTAGCACTACTCTATTTTTGGTTTTGCTAAGCAGCTGGTATGTGAAAGTTAAATAGGACTTGCATATATTCTATTTGTCCTATTGTGCTTTAATGGATTGTTTACTTATTCCTCTCTTCCCCTTAGGCTGTAGGCACCTGGAAGTCTGCCCTTTTTTGTCTTTAAGTCCCCACTGCCCTGCACCATGCCTAGTACAGTGTTGGTGCTTGTTATCTGTTGAATGCAAGGGTAAGAGAACCCTTGGTAGAGAATATCAGAAATGTTTATTTGAGATTTTCAGAATAGACTTGGGGAAATTTTTGTGTTTTCCTCATGTGTGGAATATCTTTATTGGCAAGACTTTGTTGTAAAGGAAGCAATGATAAAAATAAAGAGGTTGAATAAGCTGAAAAGATAAATAGTCACCATTGACAGTGTTTCTCGGGATGTGTCCTTCAGACCACCAGCTTCTCCTGAAAACATGCTTGTGGTCTACATTGTTGGTTTTTTCCTCTCTTCTTCTACCTGTACTCCATACCCCCTCCCCAAATCCTCCTACAATTTATTAGGTTTCATTTATTCTTGCTTCAAATCAAGGAAATCATGTAGAATTTTTAATCCCTTAATGTCCAATGAATCCCTAGACTCAGACCTTCCAGGCTTACTCTTTTTTTTTTTTTTTAATTTCAAGGTTTTATTTAAATGCTGGTTACTCAACATATAGTAATGTTAATTTCATTATAGTAAAATTAGTTGCTATATTACATATTATATTAGTAATATATTTTAGTAATATAGTAATATTAGTTTAAATTAGTAATAATTTAGTGACTCATCATTTACATATAACACCCAGTGGTCATCATAACAAGTGCCTTCCTTAATACCGATCACCCATTTAACCCATCTCCCCATCCACCAGACCTTACTTTTTTTTTTTTTTTTTTTTTTTTTACCACCTCTTCAGCCTGATTTTAAATATCCTGTTTGAGATTGGGCTGAATGCCCTCCCCTGATCCTTTTGTAGCAGATGGAAGAAAGGACAGTGGGAATGATGTGAAGATACATGAGTTTATTTTCTGAAAAATAAATGTAACTCAAGGTTTTTTTTTTTTAATTTTGAATTTTATTAATATGATCACCACAAACACCCGTGTAGATCAATGAATATTTATATTGCAAATACAAAATGGCTTATCTTCAGATATGCCAGATATTCATAAATTTTACCTAGAAAATAAAAAAGGATAAGATGTATATTTTATATATTTTTCTTTAAACACACATATTATTTGTTTCCTCTTTAGTCTCTTCTTGATAGGCAATAGAATTATTTTGTTTGGCAAATTATGGAATAATTGCTTAGCATGTTCATAAAAGAAGTCAAAGTGGTAAAGGATTAGTTCCTAGGCATACACACTTTCCTCTAAGTCACAGTGCAGTTGAGTCTGATATTTTTAAGGATTAACAATGACCAAAATATGTCCCATCAGCTTAATAGTTGCTAAAAATGTGTTAATATTGGGAGATTTAATTTTTTTTTTAATTTTTTTATTTTTAAAGATTTTTTTTTTTATTTATTCATTTGACACAGAGAGAGAGATTACAAATAGGCAGAGAGAGAGGAGAGAGGAGGAAGCAGGCTCCCTGCTGAGCAGAGAGCCCGATGTGGGCCTCGATCCCAGGACCCTGGGATCATGACCTGAGCCGAAGGCAGCGGCTTTAACCCACTGAGCCACCCAGGCGCCCGGGAGATTTAATTTATACCCTTTTTTCTTCTCCTCCCTGTCCTTTCCCTTCCCCCTACCTTCTCTGCCATCCCTTCCTCTCCTCTTATTTTCTTCTGAAGAGCACTTCATATACTAAGGACACTTATCAGGATATTTGGTTGCAGTAACATATTGTCTATTATAACTCTCATTTAGGGACCCATTTATGGCTCAGGTAGTTAGGCTGCCTGATACCTTTCAAGTTATACCAAAACACTGATGTATGTTTTATGTGAGCTGAGGTTACCCCAGTCCTACATGAGAAGCATTTAAATTCCTATATTATATGTTTTTTTGTGACTGTGTGGGGCGAAGTATAACAGGTGGGTGAAGAGTGTTTTTTTTTTTCCTAGAGACAGGGTAGTGGTAGAGGAGACAAGAAATATTTCACTGGGAATAATTTTAAGATGGAGTTAAAACTTTACATTTTCAATCAGTCAACATGTAAAAAAAAAAGTTTTATAACTCAAGAAAGTAGTGCTTAGCCTCAAGTTCATAGTATCACTCTCTTCTTTACGTTTTCCGGGACAAGAGTTTCAATAAAATGAATATACCCTTGACCTTCCTCCATGAGTATCTGGAGAAAAACAAAGGAATCATAAAAGAATTTTCCGACCCTTGCATGAAAAGTGCTATAATACTACAAAGTACTGTTCTGTTTTACAGTGGGAACCATGCAGTAATAGAGTCTTTATGAAGAGGTTTCTTGGAATTTTTGTAATGTATGTATGTGGATTTAAAGATGCATATGGGTTGTAAGTTATTAAACATCAAGACCATGGCAATAAAGATGCCACTGTTCTTTGATAATATACAGAACTTTGTGTGTGTGCGTGTCTGTGTGGGCCTTCATTTCAAAAGATAAATATATTTTTAAAGCTTTGACAAATGAAGTATTCTTTGAGTATTTGCGAGTTAAGGCAAAACCCTCCCAAACCCCCTAAACCCTGATGGCATGACATCAGTCAAGTGCCCAGTGATTGAGTGGACTCAGACTCATATTGAGAGTAAAGCCTTCTTAAGATGCTTCTAAGAAAAAGGTTTTCCATATGATATATGCAGTTTTATATGTCTACATTTTTAATTTTGCTCCTAATTTTCTCTTGTATATTTTTGTTGTTGTTGTTAGCTGCTATTTCTTGGAATAAAGTTTAAAAAAAGGATTTACTATCATATAGGATTGAAATATTTTGCAACTTTCTTCACTTTTTTTTTCTTCTCAAAAGTCAAGACAACGCTGATGAGATCAAAGGAATCTCTTTTTCACATTATCCAGGGGTAGAATTTGGGATTTTATCTTAGGAGAAGTACGTTCGGAAAATGTAAAAAGAAAAACAACAAAACTCCCAGCTGGAGTGAGAAATATCAAACCCTCACATTTTTGTCTGTAGCCAGTTGGTGACGTTCCAGCAGAGTCTGTCTTTTGAAATCTGGTTTCCTTTCTCCAAAATTAAACCCCAGTTGTGTCTTAAAAAGGAAAGCCTCCACCGTTCTGTCCATCACGATTCTCTATAAACTTTCTTTCATGAAGGAAAAGGAGAGTGTTTTTGAGAGTCTTGGAATAGTCAACAAGGTGATTTCAAAATTGAATTCATATTCTCTGCATTCTTCCCTATAATATTTCGGTAGCCTACAATAAATTCTATATTGAAATCTTAGTAGCGTCAGAAATCTTTGAGAACAAGAGGTCTCTGTTGTCCATTGTAACACAACACAATATCCATAGAGTGTTTACATGTAGCCTTGAAGTTGCATATTATTAACTGTAACTGATGATCTGTTTGGTTCATCAAACTTTGGTCTACTGAAATGTTTGAGGATTTTACCTGCAAAGAGAAGATAACCAATATGGCTGAAGACAAAAATTAACCAATCTATCTGTATGTATCATGTACATTCTCTGAACCTACCAATGTTCAAGGAGCTATGGGGAATTCAGCAGATGACACAACGCTTGTCTATGAAAAACTGGAGTCTGGAAGGAGATTCGGAGGCAAAAAAGGTACAAGCATGTTCTAGAGACAGAAGTCTCAGCTGCAGTCACAACTGCTAATAGAAAGGAAGGCAAGGAACAATTCTCAGATGTCAGAAGACATATGTAATGGTAAAGTATTAGTTTTACTTTTAATAGTCTTTGATTTTAGTTTTAGAAATTAACAGTCATCACATTTTGCTTTCAAATGACTGCAGCTTCCTTTTGGCATTGTTATGAGTTGATCCACTTATAACTCCTATCTGTCTCCTAAAGACCCTGGAGCATAGATAATGAGTGTTTGCAAGTGTCATCAGTAATTACTAGCCTCCTCGCTTGATAGATCTGCTCTGCTGTGGGGCAAGTGAGGGGTTAGTAGAGACCACCATTATCAGAAATAATTAGCCATTTAGCTAGAGAGGAAGGCTTAGTGGCCTAACTGTGGGCTTTACCTATCCAGGTGAGATCAGGAGCTCCATTCCCTAGGGGGTCTATTTAGCCTTTTTATCTCAGTACCAGCAAGTTTGCTATTTGTGTCTTTTGGCTAAGAATTTTTTCTTCTCTCAAAAATCTTTTGAAAGTCACTAGAGCCCCAGGTGGGAGAAGCACACCTGACTTTGAAGGGCTAAGGGCCTTTGCCTTTTCATTAGGGGACTCAGTGATGTTTTCCTATAGTTCCTATTACCGTACTTAGTTTCCTGGTGTGAGTGCTCCAACAGAGAATCTATGGAGCCCCAAATGGCTACATAGTCATTCCTGCAGGAACAGCAGAACAGGGATAACAATGGGCAGAATATGGGACAGCTGGAGGGGGAGACATGCCATACATATTAAATCTTCAAGAACAGAGAACATGAAGAGTAAGGTTACATAGGAACCCCCAGTCGAGACATAAGAGCATACATGCTGAGATACAATAGTTCATTTAGGATAAAGATGTTTCTCACATGGACGTTTCTATCTAGGATCCTCCAGGATGAGTAGTCACAAATATTTACTCGCTTAGTGAACATTAATCCTTTTTTGAAGTAGCACCCTTTAGTAGAAATAAAATATGCATGGCATATGTAATTTAAAATTAGTAGCCACAAAGTAAAAGAAATGAGTAAAATTAATTTTAATAATATACTTTCTTCAACCCAATATGTCCAAAATATTATCATTTCAGCATGCTATCAATATAAGAATTATGGATGAGATGTTTTTCATTATTTTTTTTTCTGGTCTAGGTCTTCAAACTTTGGCATAAACTTTACAGTTACAGCACGTGTTCATTTGGTCTAGCTAGACCAAAACATTTCACCCACTCCGTAGCCACGTGTGGCATGTGACTTGGCTTCTGAATTGAACAGTGTCATTTTAGAATTAGTAGGCCAGGTGGTCTTCTCTATGAATAAAATATTTTATTTCTTAAACCTGTACTACTGAACAGCAATAACCAAAAAAATTACCCCCTCCTCATCAAATAAAACCAACCAGCCAAAAAAATAGAGGAGTCTTAAGAACGGTCAGCTGGATTCTCACCAAATTTGAATTCATTTTAGTGGCGTCCAGAGGTGTGCCTTGGAGAGACAGCCAATTCTCCACAGACGCTTTAGTAAAGATTTGGTGATTAAATTGGTCCCACCAACTCAACTCTATATGGTATGCTCCTGGGTGACAGAAGCAATATATTAATTTATTGCTGGTTGGAGGTTCTGGTAAGTGAAGGAGGAAAGATTGGCTAGTGTTTTTAATACTCAGGCAGCCACATGGGTCTTTCACACTGAGACAGACCAGTGGGAGAAGAGTTAAGTCAAATTCATTTTCTTTTCTATGCCAAGATTTAACCCAGATGGCTTGGTCTGTCAACCAGGGTCTGTATGCCCCAGTGCCTTGGCTGAAGGATGGCACGTTGTTGGAATCACTTGAGGGATGGAAATAGTGAGGGGATTTGGAATTAAGGATGTTTGCAGTAGAAAGAAAAATGACTTTTGGCTTGCTATCCTTGTTTTTCCCCATACCAAAATAAGCAAAGGGGGGTATTTTGCACTTATTTTAAAAGCAGTCAAGAAAAGAGGAATCTTAGTGGGTAAGCTGTTACAGCACTAATTCACCAGGCACCATTGTTCTTTCTTAGAAAATTCAGATAAAACAAAAGGATAAATTTGTTTTTTTGTACTGTTGCTGAGTAAGAATATAATTTTTAACAAGTGAACCCCACTTACAGGTAACATTTTGGTTTTGTTTTCCTGTTATAAAAGTGATTTTATAAAAAACTGGAAAATTCAGAAAAGTATAAATAAAAAAATATACTCATCTCACCATCCAGTCATGTACAATGTAAGTAGTCATCATTTTCTTGAGTTTTTTGGTCCACAAATGTAAATATATTTTAGTGAGTTATTATAAATAAATTTGTGTTCTTTTTCACTTGACATAGCATAGACATTTTACCATGTTTTATTTATTTTATTTTATTATTTTTTTTTAATTTTTTAAATTTTTTTACCATGTTTTAAATCATTCTTTATAAACTATACATTTATAGAATATACTGTATGACAATATACTCATTCTTTCCATTTTTGGACTTCGAAATATTTTCTAATATTTTCTAAGTGACATGCAGAAAAATTTTAATTTACCCAATTGAAATCTTAAATAGCTTGGTTTCAAATCAGCATTTGGCATTTATAGTAAAATAATAAACTGTAAAGTGAAGGTAAAAGAAAGAATATTTTCATTTTATAACCCTTTGCCTTGTATCCAGAATTTATCACTAAAGTAGAGTTGTGCTGTCTTGAATAAACCAAGTACCAATTGTGAGCAAATCAGTGAGGACTTCCCCCCCCCCAGAGATTTATAAATTTATTTAAGAGAGAGAGAGAATGAGAGAGAAACTGTGAGCAGAGAAGGGGTAGAGGGGAAGCAGACTCCCTGCCCAGTGGGGAGCAAGACTTGGGGCTGGATCCCTTGATCTCCCTGATCTCCCTTTTGAGAGATTGTGACCTGAGCTGAAACCAAGAGTTGGGCACTCAACTGACTGAGCCACCCTGTTTGTGTGTGTGTGTGTGTTTAAAGATTTATTTATTTTACAGAGATAGAGTGTGTGCAAGTTGGGGGAAAGGCAGACTCCCTGGCTGAGTGTGGAGCCTGACATGGTGCTTGACCTCAGTACCCTGAGATCATGACTTGAGTTGAAACCAAGAATCTGATGCTTAACTGACTGAGCCACCCAGGCAATCAATGTCAAGCCACCCAGTCCTCAATTAGGACTTCTTTTTTCTGGTCATGGGCTTTTTGAGTTATTAGACACAACAGTGGTGCCCAGTGTATGTCAAGAGAAAAGCATACCCTCCGCACTCCAAATTATGACACGTTCTGCCTCTTATTCAGGAGATATCTAGTTGGTGGTAATTATTCTTGCAATGGTATCTGATTCCTAAATGTAATTTTTCTGGAAAAATTTCCTTGTAAAATGTGTTGATGACTTTGACTAACTGGCAAGAGACATTATTTACTTTCTAACTTCCTAGTATTTAAATTTCAAATAGATACAAAGTAAACAGAATAGTATAATGATAGTCATGTACCCATTATGCAGCTCTAACAATTATCAGTATTCTGTCATTCTTGCTTCACCTGTACTTTTATCCTCTCCCCAGACCTTCTACTTGATATTCTTCTATGACTCACACAACTATTGTGAAAATTTCCCCACAAAATTCCTCCATGTCCTTTCCTGTGCAATCCTCCTGCCCATCCCCCTCTCCCAAGGGGTAACCGCCATTCTGATAATCTTCACATTAGATTTGCTTTGCCTATTTTAGATTTTCATGTAAATGGAATCACATGGTATATACCCTTCATGTGCAATTTCTTTCACTTAGTAGTATGTCTGTGAGAGTCATCCCTGATATTGCATGTGTCAGTAGTTTGTTCATTTTTATTGCTGAGTAGTTGTCTCTTGTAGAAATATACCATAATTTATTTATTCTTCTACTAACTGACATTTGAATCATTTACAGTTTGGGGCTATGAGCATTTTTGTATAAATCTTGTGCGAACATATGCTTTCAGTTCTCTTGGGTAAATATGTAAGAGTAGAATGAAAAAGTAGGTATATTTTAAAAGTACATTGATTTTGTTTTTATAAGAAACTGCCAGTTGTTTTTCCATTCTTGCCAGCCATGTGTGATGATTCTGGTTGTTCTTCATCCTCGTCAACATTTGCTGTTGTCAGTCTTTTTAATTTTAGCCATGATGGTGGGTGTGTAGTGGCATTTTGTTGTGGTCTTACTTTGCATTTCTGTGATGATAAACAATGTCAAGCATTTTTTCCCCCCATGGGCTTATTGTCCATTTGTGAGGTGTCGGACTATTCAAGAAAGACATTTTTTTTAGATCTATTGGACTAAGCTCACGTCCTAGGCATTGTTTCTTTGTGCCAGGGCTTAGGCTAGAAGTATATTTCTCAAAGAAGTTGTGCAGTAAAGCCCTACAGGGTCACAGTATGCTTCTGTCCTTTGACAGTATGATTTGTCCTCCATTTGTAGCCCTCATTCAATTCTCTGGCCTCACTCACGCCCTAATACTTGCCTTCTGTGACTTCTCCCTTCTCTGGGATTGTGATTCCCTTTGCTTCCCCCCTACCTACTTAGTGCAGGGTTCACTGGGAAGAAACCATTGCCAAGCTCCTTAGTGCTACGTAGCATTAACTCATAATACATTTGTATCTCAAAATGTCCACTAAGAACTCAGGATCCCATTCTAATCCAGTGCCATGAGAACTAAAAATACCTCAAATAACTCTATTTTGAAACATTGGAATTGAGTCAAGGAGTAATATATTTTGGGATTGCAAAGTGACACCAGCATTTTTCACAGAAACTTAAGGGCTTTTGGAGAGAAGTTGTGATTTATATCTAAATCACTGTGCTTATGCTACAAGCTAAAAAATGTTCCTTGAACTCTGGTGAAAATAAGTTTTAAAAAATTTCCAATCCATCATAGACCAATGCTTATATAAATAAAAAGCATTGCAGCAAGGTCAGCTTGCTATGAAGGTTTCTATACATGTATTTTCAGTTTCTCCTCACAGACCGTTAATAGTTTATAGACTGCAACCGGTCTGCAGGCCACTTGGTGAGCAGATCTGATTCCCAGCACTGACTCAGAGCCAGCCTGCTTAAACTTGAACACTGACTCCATTACTTGTAAGCCGGGTGGTCTTAAGGAAGCTTTTTGTCTTGGTTTTCTCCTTTGTAAAACAGAGATGCTGCTGATGACATGTACTGCATAGGATTGCGGTGAAGATGAAATCAGTTAATATATGGAAAGCACTGACAGCAGGGCATAGCACATAAGTGCTGTATGAGGGTTAGCTATTATTCCCATTATCCTCTCCTAAGTCTTCTATCAGCCAGGACACTTTTAGTTATAACTAACAGCAACCTAGTTGAAGTTAAACAAAAAAGAAATATGTTGGTATTTGTAACAGGGGCTCATATGATGGTATCTAAATCTGATACTTCTGTGTATCTGCTCTGCTCTCAGGTGGGCTCTCCCTGAAGGTGCCAAGATGGCCACCAGCTGCTTCTGGCTTCCATTTTACCAGCTTAGCAACCTAGTGGAAAGAGAAACCGTCCTAATTTTGCACATTTTTGGTTATTACTATCATTGACATGGCTTGGTTCATGTTGTGAGCCCACTGGGACCACAAAAACTAAGAATTTAAGACAAGTAATCTTCTGAAGAAGAATGCAGTGCTGTTTCCAGAATGATAGAGAATGGTCGTTTTTTGTTTGATAATGAATAAATGGGTTAGAATCTACTAGCACTTTGAGATAGATAATGGTTTTGATCTAGGTGGAACTTTTAGAAAAAGATACCCTACAAGAGGAGAATACCATTTCTTCCTTGGAAGAAACTTCCAGTATATGAGGTAGAAGGATGTAGCTAGTGACCTAATAAACCATGACTGGGTCTTCTAAAACACAGTCTTAACAACAGGATATAGCATGTTGGAAATATTTACTAAAAATGCCTTTATAAAATTAGCCAATATAAACCAGAAGAACCTAACCTACTACCAGTAAGAAATTTATGTAGACTTATCATGGAAAAGCTGAGTCCAGGGGTCACATATGGGGCACCTGCAACGTGAGAGGAAAGAAGACATTGATATTTTGCTTAGCTCATATGAGAAGGTGAGTGGGTGCTCTTTCCATTGCATCATTTGATGGGAAAGTCTGTACTGAGAACTCTATAGGTTTTTTGTATGATGTGATGGAGGAAATGATCAGTGTTGTGAATATTCTTCTCATCTAAAAGCCCTTAATGCTTGCCAGATTATGAAAGGTTGAGAATAAATTGGTTGATGCTGGGTATGGAAACTTAGTTTATTTCTCTGCATGCAGATGGCTAGGTCATGGAAACTTTTTGGAAAGATGGGATTTATTGAGTGGCTTTCTTAGATCAAGGGCTTTGGGGGATTAAGGGGCTTTAAGAGACCCAATTTATTGGATCCCAGAGATTCATAAGATTACACTTTCCTACTGATGAGAGAAGACATCTGAACACATTCACCTTGAAACTGTGAGGAACAAAAGGCAAGAGTTGCTGATATTGTTAAGGAAGTGTAGTTATTCGGGCTTGTGCACCATGAAAGGGTACTATACTCATTTTCCATTGCTGAACTGCTTTGAGTTCCATAAAATCACAAAATTTAAAGAATGACACTATTTCATAGAGATAAAGCCCCATTTGTGACTGATATTATAAAATTTGACCCATTGGAAACCTACTTTAAATTTCTACAGCTGTCTATTGGAGTATAAACCTTAGGGTGTATCCCAATTATCAAGCATCCCCATTCAGGATACCATAATTTAAAGAGAAAATGCTTGAGTGAATTTCAACTCTGTCCACCAAAATGAAAAATATCTCTGGAATTTTGGAGATCAGTATGTGAATTTCAAATGATCTGTAAATATAGTCTAACGTTAGGAAATATTTACTTCAACCTAGCTTTGTGATACAAACTGGAAGTAATGAAATTAAATCTGCACCACACCAATATCATTGGAAACATGATATAGGAATCGAGATGGGCCTAGACTGAAAATATTGAGTGATTTTCAAGCACGGCTTATGACCTCTTGCTACTCAAAGTGTGGCCCATGGACCAGTATCATGGACATAACCTAGGAACGTTTTTTTTTTTAGATCATTTATTTATTTATTTGGCAGAGAGAGATCACAAGTAGGCAGAGAGACAGGCAGAGAGAGAGGGGGAAGCAGGCTCTTCGCTGAGCAGAGAGCCTGATGCGGGGCTCAATCCCAGGACGTTGAGATCATGACTTGAGCTGAAGGCAGAGGCCTAACCCACTGAGCCATCCAGGCGCAACCTAGGAACTTCTTAAGAATGTAGAATCAGCCTGTCCTCCTTTCTCACAGACCTACTGATTCAGAATCTGCACCTTAATAAGATCACTAAGTAATTCTAATGCACTTAAAGTGTAAGAAGCTTTGGAATATATATATATATATATATATTTTTTTTTCCTTTATCAGGAATCTAGGATGATGACTTAAACTAGAGTTTTGTGTTCTACCCCAGACTTTTGCTGAATTAGAGTGGACGATTTTATAAATTCCCAGGGAATTCTGGTTAATCTCTTAAAGGGGATTCCCATCAATTTGATAAAATTCATTAATGATTAATACTAGACTCCTGTGTGTTTTTATCTAGGTAAAGTTGATGGATCTGCTTTAGGAGTTGCCTTTTTTTTTAAAGATTATTTATTTATTTATTTGAGGGGGTGTAGAGAGAGAGAGTGAGCACAAGTAGGGGGTAGGTAGGGGCAGAGGGAGAGGGAGAAGCAGACTCCCCACTGAGAAGGGAGCCCAATGTAGGGCTTGATCCCAGGACCCTGGGATCATGACCTGAGCTGAAGGCAGATGCTTAGCCAAGTGAGCCACCCAGGTGTCCTAGGAGCTGCTTTTATATTACAGCCAAGGTTATATATTTTTGAATACTTAAGAAGGAATATTTTACTAGTGTTATCAATAAAAACTCATGTTATTTCCTCCTGTCCCTCTATACACATATTTGTAGATTTCCAACTCTGGTGTCTAATGGAGAAAAAAAATGGGAATGCTTTGATCACCATGGGGACCTCTTTGATCATAGCTATTTGGATACATGTCTGTCTTTTCTTCTAGACTCTAAGTACACACACTTTATTAAGAGTTTTATGCAAGTTATTATAAATAATTTGAGGAATAAACTATTTAAGATACTGAAGTATAAGTTCTAGAACTGAAAGCATGAAGAAGAGAGATCATTCCTGATTAATGTGGAAAACCAGGGAACTGAGCTTAATGTTGGGGAGGACATTTCAGACAGGAACTTCATGGAATAAAGAGCAGTCTAGTTTAATGGTTTTTATTTGGCATAATAGGGTATAAATAAAGTAGGTGTGGAGTTTAAAGCTTGGAAAGTAAGTTAAGGTCATTGGAGAGTATTAAACAGTAGGAAAAGGAGCTTGGACTCGTCACTATTTGGGCCTTTAAGAACTAGCTGTTTTAGAGAGTAACTTGACCAGACCTATGTCTTTGGGAGATCTATCTGATAAAAAAGACTTTGGAAGGATGGGAGGTGGGAGGAAATGGAGGAAGGAAGACACTGGGAGATTATTGAAGCAGTGGCAGTAAGAATGGAAAGGAAGAAACATATTAAACGCTCTCCAAGAATTTAAACTGTGGTGGTGGTAGTAAGAATAAAAAGAAGGGGAGAAAATGTGAGAAATGTTGAGGAAGATCAATAGAATTTGACACTTTCTTCAGTCTTAAGGGTAAGGATTATGAAATGACAAATTAACTGTAGATGAATGGGAAAGTAGTGATACCATTAATAGATAAAGAAAAATCAGGGGAAAGATTTTGTTAGTTTGAGGTAGTATTGCTCCTTAGAAGATGATGGTTGTAAATGTTTGGTTGCTAGATGGAAATGTGAGTCTAGAGCCAAAAAGTTATCTACCCAAATGATGATAACTGAAGCCACTGTAGGGGAGGAACTCATCAAAGGAGGGGGTGTCAGTGGAAGTAGATGTGGAGCAATGATGAAAATCAGGGGCCATTCACACTTCAGGATAAGAGGAAGAAAAAGAATCTTCGAGGAAGTCACAAGAAGACCAGAAAGGTTTGAATAGGATGAGACTTTGCTGCATTTTGAAAGTAAGAGTGAACTTCTGAAGATGAAGCAGGTGGGCAAGAGTATTAAATAGTATCACCAAATTGAGAAGGATCAAGCATGAGCTAAGGCAGTCAGAGAGAAAAGGTGGGTAAGTGGCTGTGGGCGACCATGGAGGGATGCAGTTTTAGGAGAGCAGTGGGGACAGATGTCACAGTAAACACTTAAAATGATGAGTGGGTCTTTCAGTTGTAAAGGCAAGGAGCAAATATGCCTCTCTTAAGGAACTAGTAGTGAAGGAAATGGGAAGTAGAGAAAAGTGGAAAGTAGTAGGACTATATAATTGATACAGTTTTTGATACAGTTTTTTTAATGGAATAACTAGAGTTTATTAGAAGTCTGGACCCAAGAGTGGGGAAGAAACAAATATCATCATGCTTGGGGTAATTATGGTACACAGGTATCAGGAAGTGAGAGGAAGTGAGAGGAAGTGAGAAGTGGCAAAGGATGTAATCAAACACACGCCGAATGTGGTTTCTCCTTCAGGGACAGGCTGACCTCACTCCCGTGATTACCCCTGGTGGTAAGGGACATAGACATCTTCCTTGAATATATCTTTCTTGAAGACTGATCCTATTGTCTCTTGCTGGATCCCTTTCATCTTCAACAACTGTTGCTTCTCCTGTTTCCCTTCCCTTTTGGTGTCATTCTTTTTCTCTGTGCTTTTACTGCTCTCAGGTTCCACATGCTGAAATTGTCACCAATTCACTGTCCATGATGAACTTGTTGACCTTTTGAGGAATATTTTCATTTTAGGAGAAGATGGTACATAGAGGACAATGCTTAGATATCGGGGACCAAAATGCTCACGATAGGTAGAATTTTCACATCAGCCTCTCAGTCACATAAAAATAATTTTTTTGCCCCCAACACAGGCCAAACCTGCAAATGTGGCCACCGACATGCATTTTCAGCATCACCTGAGAGCTTGAAATAAATGCAGATTCTCAGGCCCCATCCAAAATCTTTAAATCAGAATCTGTATGTTAAGATCACTGAGTGATTTATGTGTGCACATTAAAGCCTTGGAGGTAATGTTTTAGGGGAAGAGTTATTTTATAAGGTGGTTGTGAGGATTTAATGAGAAAGCATGCACAGAGTACCTTATACATGCTGGTGTGTAAGTGGGTGCTTAATAAATATTCTTCGTAAATCCCAAGAGGGCTGAAGGAAGCCTCTATCTCCAGGACCAGTGATGCGTAATGTAGATAAAGAGAAAGGAAAAGCAGTGTAGCACTCCTTAGAGTACTAAAGGAGGAGGTTCTTTTTTTTTTTTTTTTCATCTGTTTGCTTTTTGCCAGAGGAAAGGAAAATAATGAAGGCAGAGGAGGGAATGAACATAACTGGCAAGCACGAGCGAGAAAATATGGAATGGAAAAACAAGGTACTTAGGAATGAAATACCTTGAGGTGATGAAAGAAGAAATAAACAGGGTAAAGGGCTCTTAAAATGCGCACTGCTAAAAATTTGGATGAGGGGAAAACTAGATTTCTCCAGGTTGGCGGGGAGGTGTGAGTGTGTGATGTGTAGAGAGAGACAGCCAAACCCAAGTGATTTAGCATAAGGCTGGCTTAAACAGTTTAATGGCCCTCGTGTAACGTGGTAAGTTTGTGTTTTGAATTTTCACTCAAGGACATCTTTGTACAGAAGAACAGCGTGGTTTGGTTTTGTGCCCAGCTGACGGGAATGAGTGGGAGGTAGGTGGCCAAAAGGGAGACTGGGGTTGTGTTGAGGTGTCAGTAAACAGGCAGGGGAAGTGCTAGCTCTCAACAACAGACCCTTTTTGGGATCCTGATGACTGGATGAGTCTACTGTTAATCACTTCTACACAAATGGATGGGAACTAAATCATAGCCCCCCCCCCATACACATCATGCCAATGGGATAGTTGCCAGCATGGGGTGAGTTAGGGACATGGTAACTTTTTCAGGAAGCCTTGGGACAGCAGCTGGGGAAGGATGGTGGTCAGCATTAGAGAAATGTGGAGAGAGGGATTCTGGGTCTTTTCTGTCCCCCCTCAGCCAATGTCAATGAAGTATCCTAAGGTAGGATGGGGAAGAAGGAGGGTCTGGCAATTCATGAGTGAGAGGGACATTAGTCCTTAACCCTGTGATAAAGTACTGAGTAAGCCACCTACCTTTTCTGNAGGAGAGAGGGATTCTGGGTCTTTTCTGTCCCCCCTCAGCCAATGTCAATGAAGTATCCCAAGGTAGGATGGGGATGAAGGAGGGTCTGGCAATTCGTGAATGAGAGGGACATTAGTCCTTAACCCTGTGATAAAGTACTGAGTAAGCCACCTACCTTTTCTGAATCTCTTCTTTTCATCTGCAGAATAAGTCATGTTTCTCCGGGATGTCATGAGGTGAACTAATACCAGTTTTGAGACATTTTAGCCTTAGATTAAGATGAGAACTTAGAATCCTGTAGAATCATATCCTTTTCTTTTGTAGACAAGAACTGAGGCCAGGGCAGTCAAGCAAGTTGCTTAGGGATATAGTTACTTCATGACTAATCTGGGAGTAGAACAAGGTCTCCTGAGTCCCAAGCTGAGGCTTAAAACATTTGGAAGCTTATTCTAGTCTCTTCTATGTTAAACTCCAGAGATAAAATTACTTGTACTTTTAATTTCTGGATTGGTGAACTTTTTGACCTTCAGAGCTAAGGCAAGGATGCTTAATGATAACTGTTTTAACAGCTGGTAATTCTGAGCCTGACTTTCCATTTTACTGAAAAGGATAAGCTTTACATTTACCCACATTTTAACTTTTGGTTTTCCTCATTTTTATTAGCCTGGAAATTTCCATAAACTCAGCACGCTTTACTGTTGTGTGTATTTGTTGGTGTCTTGGACAGAATATGGATGGGTTTTGCAGTCTCAAATCCTGCCTCTGCCACTTACTTGCACTGTAATTCTGGGCAAGTTCCTTAACTGCTCTGAGCCACACTTTTCTTTATAATAGGATATTAGGAGTCTCCAGAGAAACAGAACCCACCAGATCTCTCTCCCTATATATGGAAACTGATTATGAGGAATTGGCTCACAAGGTCCAGTCCCACTGCTGTCTGCAAGCTGGAGACCCAGGAGAGCCAGTGGTGTAATTCTGCCTACGGAGGCCTGAGAACCAGGGAAACTGGTGGTGTAAATCTCAGGTGGAGGATTGGAGAAGATGAGATATCCCAACTTAATCAGTGAGGGAGTTAAAAGGGGCAAATTCCTTCTAACCCCCCTTCTGTACTTTTCTGCCCCCCAGTAGTTTAGACAATGCCCACCCTCATTGGAGAGGACTATCCACTTTATTGAGTCCACCAATTCAAATGCTAACCCCATCCCTCACAGGCCCACCTGGGAATAATATTTAATCTGGGCACCCCATGGCTGGGCTAGTTGACATCAAATTCACCACCACAAATAGGTCCTACCTACTTATCTTATGGGCTGGTTTGATAATTATTAGAAAGTTGTTTAAAAGTGCTTAGAAGAGGATCTGGAATATAATAGGAGCTCAATAAATGTTAGCTATCACTAGGAACAAGACCTCATTGAGTACCTAACTGAAAGGAGTGTGATGATTCATTGGGAGCTCAGTCCCACAGTTAGTACAAAATTCCCCAGTTGTCTCTACTGATGTGCCGGTGTTTACATTACAGCTAGCAAACCCAATAATTAATAGCCTGTCATCCACCTCCATCTAAAAACTGAGGGTGAACCTCTGAATGCAGGTAATTTTTTTAAATACTCAAAAACACTTCCTGACTTAGCCACCCTCCTTTCCCATAGTTCCTCGAGGTCGTCATACTTGCCTTCTTCCTTTGGCTCCCCCGCTAGCATGGGTGGCTGCTCTCCCCTCGGGTTCACCAGTCAGACTCGAGCTGCAACACTTTTCCAGGGAGAGCAAGAATAGGGGGCTCTTTTCCTGGGTCATTTATTGTTTCATTGCCTCTCTATAGAGACATTCCCCTTGCATTTAAACTTCAGTTTCTCATTTCCATGGGGAGTTTCCTGTTTGGTCCTGATATGGGTAGGCTGGCAAGACTAGGAGATAGGGTAAAGCTATAGAAGTAGCTGCTTTTGCAAAGAAAAAGGGCAGAGGTGATCTACTTGCCTGCTTTTTTTTTTTATTTAAAGAAAGGACAATTCACTTTTACTGTTTTGCATAAAGTAGGTAGTTTGGGCTTCATCCATATTGATAAGTGGTAAATGAGCTATTCATGCAGGACAACCAGGAAATGACTTTTCGTAACTGAAACAGGAAGAGACATGATAATGTGATATTGAGCAGAAAGCGGATTCCCATTTTGTCCTGTGATTGGTTTCTCTGTCCAGAGAGACGCACAAATGCAGCTCTAGGAAACTGATGAATGGCAGCATTAGCATGCAGTAGAAATCCCTGATCTGTTGGTCTTGGAATAATGGTGTGAAAAGGAATATAGAATAAATAATTAGAACGTAATCTAATATTAGCAGCTATGGACTGGCTTCCCTTGCAGTGGATTTAGGGATGGTTCGATCCTTAGTACCATCAACACACAATGGAAATATACACATCAGATGCACGGGTCATAGCTGGTATGCCATTCGGTATTTTCAGGATGAGACATAAAGGATTTGCAGGGGGCAGAAATAAATGAGCCACATTTCCTCCTGTCTGTGTCATGCCAGACAGGGAGACTATATATTTATAAAATGATTCTTTCACTGTATATTTCTTAATGTCTTCATGTGCACAGAGGAAATGTTATATGCCATTCCCTTTCAAGTTTTATACCATTGCCTTTAAAACTTAGGGTGGAGTGCCCTTCAACCCTCTAAGGGTGAGCAAATGCCTTACTGACTGTGAGGTATTAATGTATCAAGAGAGAATCTCACCTGTTCTAAAAGTCAGCAGACCCAATTTGGTGTTATCTCACCCATCATCAGAAGCTTGATTCTAACAGCAAGTTGAGAAATAGGTGTTTAAATTTCAGAAGTAATCAATTTAATATCCTAATATGACATTGGGACTTAAGGGAGTATATGGAATTGTTTATGGAAGACATGAAGCAAAAGAATGAGCCCCTGACTGTCTCCACACTCAGAGGAGAGCACAGACAGTGGATGGCACTATTTTGTTTCACTTGTACCATAGCATCGGGCCCTCAGCGTGCTCGACAGCATAAGCTGAGTTGTGACTAGCATGCGCTCTAACTGATTTATGTGTAGATGGAGGCATACAAACCGTGGTAATCATGAGTCAGTTCAGCAAGGATCAAAAGAAAAAGTTAGCCCTCCAGACATCTTGTCTTGCAAAATATAATCAGCATGGCAGTGGTTTTCTGTTTTGGCTACTGTATCGACTGTACCAGTGTGATGTATTTCTGGAAAACTTGTTGATCCATTACTCAAGCAGGTTCCTGCTAGCCTTGATTAATTTGTTCTTTTCTAGCCACATTCCACTGTTGCTTGCTTATAGAGCTTTTGGAAATCTTGCTTGGTGGGTGGTGAATAATCCAAACTCCAAGCCATCAATCTTTTACTTTCAGAAGGCAGAAGATACCCACAGATAATCTTCTCTTCAACCTCCAGATTTTAGGGGAGATAAGCCTGAGGACAGCTCTTATTGGTATTATCTGGAGCTGATTTGGGCACCCTCGAACTGCTGGGGGTGGGAAATATGACACAGCACAACGGAGTGGAGCTTATTTCTCAGGTGCTGCTTTGGAACGGGCCATGGAAACACCAAATTCCATTTAAGTCTGCAGCTTAGCAATCTCTCATGTCCAAAAGGGAAGCTAGAGTGATTCTTTTCCTGGCAGGAAAAGATGGTTTGTGTCACAGCAGAACAAATAAAAATGGCCCCCAGTGACTAAAGACGGTCCCCCGTGCAAAACCTAATATCCCCCTGCTAAGACAACCAAAAATGTCTCCCTGCCCTTTTCTCTTTTGAGCAGGGGCAGTGGTTTTGGTTAAGCAAAATCGAGGTTCTTGTTTGGTGGATGAGCTGGGGAGGAGGGACGGTTTTGTGGGACAAGTGGAGACTACAGGGAACCCTGGCTAAGAGGAAGGAATGATAAGTTGGAGAGGACAGAGCAGATGGGCAGCCCTGCCCTTCTCATCCCATCTCCAGAGAGGGTGAAGAGACTCCAGGATGATCACACCTTATCCAGAGGCACCTAAGCCTATGTCCAGACCTATCCCCCTGTCATAATTGTGCCATTGCCTCATCCTTCATGCCCAGGACACTGCTGCCTTGATGTGGCCTCACCATTGGGTTTAAGCAAGGGCTGAAGCTAAGTTAAGACAGCTCTCCTGGCAGCATTGAATCTAGCAGTTTCTGAGACTGCTTCCATCCTGGTAAAGTCCCTTTTTGGGAATTTGTCATGAGGGATCTTGTTGGAAATCTCTCTTTGCCTCTCTCTTTCTTTTCTTCTCTTTGGAGTTAAGTCATACAATCCAGAGGAGTAATTTATATAGTTATTCACCTTCTCTCCTGGAAGAGGGATAGTGAGAAATAGCCAGAGGTGTCTCAGACTTATTTGGGTATTTATAACAAGATACAAATCCAAGATGGAGTGCCACTATATCTATGAATAGATTCCTTACAAGAGAGCTCAGGAAAATTGGTAAGGATGTAGTCCGATTTGCTGCATTGACTTCCTCAGAGAAGCGGCTTGCATGATAAATGACAAGGGCTCATGTAGCTCACACTGAGGTTACGGTGTCAACTGAGTTTGCAAATAGAATTCTAGGAGGTAGTTATCACTGCACTGTAAGCACTGTAGTGGCTTTTGTCCAAGAATTCATAGCTCGGGCAGCTCATTTTGCTCATAGCATCTTGATGAGCAGGTAGCACAGAAGAATGTCCTTGTTCTGCAGATGAAATGAAGGCAGAGAAAGACCTTCTGAAGACTAGGCAGCCTGGATTTGTGCCCATTTCTTATTAATCACAGATTCCGGAAAACTCATTTTTCTGACAGGGCTTCTTTGCTCCAAAATAGCAAGTCTTGCCACTGGTGATATGGATTGCTAATGGTGCTCATGTTATTCACATGGGGATTAACTGAGAGAAGATCTCAGGTTTCTCAGCAGAAAGTTGGCTCCTAAGTGGCAGAGACTAATTGTATTCAGCATAGAAGGGGAAGGAGTGCAAGAATTTCTATTTTTGGCACTAAACTGGTACAAGAAATAGAATCGGTTCAGTTGGTCATTTTTCACACAGCAGACAACAGACTAAACAGTTCTAAATCAGGCAGTTATTTTAGTAATGATAATTTTGGGTTTCCTTGAGTGATTTGAAAATGCTTAATAAAACAGAGCTATTTCTTCATAACCAATTTCCTCCATTCACCCACAGGGGTGTTCATGAATTTACTAAATCTCTGGAGGGGAGGGTCTGATAAGCAGTTCTGGATGACTCGGGTCCTGCGCAAGTGTTTCTCAGAGGAGGAACTTCACAGTCACCTCCTTGCTCCCTGCTAGGTTAGCTTGCCCTGCTCTTACTCTGTTATGTTTTGCCAGCCAGGCCAACCATAAGTAGACCTCTTTGAATCTTGGGTAGCCACAGTGGCTCAGAAGGCATATACAGAAGCTAATTTATTTGCTGCAACAAGCAAGAAGACTGGGGTTTACTGAGCAATAATTGAGATCTATTAAACTTGTTCCAGCGTTGCCCAAGACGAGCAAAATAAACATAATAAATGATGGAGAGTGACCCATTTTCTACTTTGCTGTGTTGGAGGCTGACAGAATTGCTATTTACAGAATTGCAGCTGAATAAGAGATCATGACTATTGGGACATTCCCCCCCCACCATGTGAAATATTATCCTGAATGGTAGCTTGATTATACTATGAAGAATGAATTCTGAGCATGCCAGAGAGAGGAGCAGTGGGAAGCCACCTCTCGCGGTTTTTAACCTCTCCTACTGCTACAAAGATGTCATTGTTAGGTTTATACTCAACATGAAGGCTCAGTGGATATTTGTGGAGTTATCACTTGCTTGTTATTTATTTTACGTATTATCATCATTTGTGTATGCATGACGCTTTTATTTTTTTGAGAGAGAGCGTTTGCACATGTCCTCAGGCAGGGTGTGGGGGAGGGCAGAGGGAGAGGAAGAGAGAGAATCTTAAGCAGGTTCCATGCCCAGAGTGGAGCTTGAGGTGAGGCTCAATCTCTCCAACCTGAGATCTTGACCTGAGCTGAAATCAAGTCAGAGGTTACCTGACTGAGCCATACAGGCACCCCAGTGTGACCCCCCCTTTTTTTAAAAAAGATTTTATTTATTTATTTATTTGACAGGGAGAGAGAGAGGCAAACAAGTTAGGGGAGGAGGAGAGGGAGAGGGACATGCAGATTCCATGCTGAACATGGAGCCCAACACAGGGGTCAATCCCACAAAGTCAATCTCATGACCTGAGTTGGAATCAAGAGTTGGACGCTTAACTGACTGAGCCACCCAGGCACTGCTATATGACCCTTTTAAAAATTAATTGACACTATGAACTCCTGTGAAACCTTCACCCATGGCAGAACCAGAATGTGATCAACAGCTTACATCAACCCAACTTCTCCTTATTCTTTCTTCCTGCATCCCCAGAGGTATTTCTTAGTCACTTGATTTTTCTTTTGGTTTTGATGATGTATTATTTATTATTATTTATTTTAAACTTTATATAAGAGCATGGTACTATATGAAGTCTTTTAGAACTTGCTGTCTTCACTCAACATTATGGTACTAAAATTTTTCTGTGTTGTTGAATAGAGCTATAGTTAACTTTCTCTGCTATATAATATTTCATTACATTGATACATTATCATTTATTTATTTCTCCTCCTGTTGACAGTTTTTTAGTATTACACTGTTCAAGGCTATGAATATTCTCTCCCAATATATATGAGTAAATGTTTCTCTTGAGGATACATCTAAAAATGGAATGCAGGGTATAAAAATGGTCAACTTCAAAGTTGGTCTTCTAGGAGTTGTAGTTTTTACTATAGACCAAGTCTAGTTTAATTTTTTCATGGCATGAAGCAGATCTGTCCTTTCTGCGATCTCATGAGACTTGTGAATAATCTTGAGGGTGAGTGTTCAGTGGGTTATGGTGGTGGGCAAATATGGCAATATGGAAAATTTGGCAACGNAAATACGGCAATATGGAAAATTTGGCAACGTATTCAAAGAGGTCTTGTCCGACAGCTGTTTTCAGAGTTTAAATTAGTCAGAGAGTTGTTTACCTTTGGACCAAAGCCAATGTCTTCTGGAGCTGGTGAGGAGTGATTTAGATGGAAAGGGACCAGTAGAGCATCTGCCACAGAAGTGCCGACAAAATGAGGGTTGGAATTGTGATGGGGTGGAGTCAGAAGCAAGGTCTTCTGCAAATAGATCACCACAACTGGCTCCTCTTACCATGTAGTTAAACTCTCTACNGACAAAATGAGGGTTGGAATTGTGATAGGGGTGGAGTCAGAAGTAAGGTCTTCTGCAAATAGATCACCACAACTGGCTCCTCTTACCATGTAGTTAAACTCTCTACTTTCAACTCACAGGGCCACTCACAGACTTACCATCTGCTCTCACCAAAATTCCAGAGACTGTCAATGCTTCTGTCTTCACAGCCTGCCACAGACAGAGTAACATGGGGGGAAATTGCAGGTTTGTCTTCATTTTTGCTTGTGGAATGGTTAGGAAATGTTTGAGTTAGTAAGGAGAATATATCATTTTTTTCACAACCTCCTTTTTGATAGGTGGGGCTATTTTCCCCTCCTTGTTAGTTACCTTTGCATCTCCTAGAGTCTCCTATAGAAACACCAACCTGTGGGGTACTTTTGATCTTTTTTCAAATTTCCATGGCCCCCTGGCCAATGGTCTGTATATTTTCTGTCACACCAAAGAAACCAGATTTCTTAATTTTCACTGTGTTTTCTTCTCATCCAGTAGGCATCTTTCAGTGGCACATGGAAATTTGAAATAAAGGCATGTCACTGCATTTCTAAGTTAAGAACTGAAGCTGCTGGGTCGGAGTGAAACTTGAATTAAGAGGGGACATGAGACTGCTGACTTTGACTCTCCCCAGTCATCCTTAAGGTCTGAGACAGGTCACTTACTGGCTTTGAGGGTTAGGGTTAGATGTAGTCCTGCTTGGAGATAAAGAAACTAAAGTGTGACTGCTGATTTTTCCAGCTATAGGAGTCTCTGTATGATCTGTTCTGTTAACCTCCTTGAGCCAGGCCAAGGAATGGCATATAGGTCTCCTCCTCCCTCCTCCATGCCTTCTTCCCTCTCCCATGCCTTCCTCCCTTTCCTGTCTCTTCTTCTCATCCTCCTTCCTTGCCTTCACTTCTTCTGGCAGCTATTGGAGAAGCCCGAGAAAACAATTAGCTAAGATAGTCATCAATTTGGACAGTATTCTGTTCACATTTATTTGGAATTATTCTGCAGGGTATGTGGGCCTACTCGGACTGCAGAGGAAATAGAATAGTGGGCCTGAACACTGTGATAAATGGCAGAGCTTTTACCCATACTTTGTTAGCATTTAGGGTAAGGGTGAGATTAAAAGCTGTATGACTTAGCAAATGGAATAAGGTAGATGACTAATTTTCTCTGTGCTTAAGGCTGATAGTATCAGCCAATAAACAGCCACTGCCATGCCAGTCTCCCTGTCTTCATTCCAGTCCCACCATCTTACAGGCACAATCGAATTAAACTGTCACAGCAGTCTTATAGGGAAAATATAATTATTGTGGCCATTTTTCAGATGAGGAAACCAAATCTTAGAAAAGTTAAACGTCAGGGCACCTGGGTAGCTCAGTGGTTAAGCATCCAACTTTTGATTTCGGCTCAGGTCATGATCTCAGGGTTGTGGGATTGAGCCCTGTGTTGGGTTCCACGCTCAGGGGGGTGTCTGCTTGAGATTCGCTCTCTCTCTTCCTCTACCCCTCCCCCTCACTTACATGCACACACATGCCCACGCTCTCTCTCTCTCTAAAATAAATAAATAAATCTTTTTTAAAAATAAGAAAAGTACCTTGCTCAAAGTTATATATTTAGATGGAGGAGCGGCTAACATTAAGTGAAAGCCTGGCTTGGCAAACATCCTTTGGAGTGGCTTAACCGTTGTTAGAAAGAGCAGGGGCTTAGAACCAGCTGATGAAGAATGAAATTGCTGATCTTTCCTGACTCCCTCTGAGCTACCAAAAGCTGGGTGTGTAAGCTACAGCTTTTGCCACTGGCAGCCAAGGCTCACCCTGATCTCAAGACGGTAATTCAAGCCACAGTGACCTGCTTCAGTGTGTTTCTTAATTCAAATCAGGAATACTTTGTTTCGCTCCATAAAACAAGTCCATTAAATTATAAGCATAGTTGTTCCACCTAAACAATCGGAAGTAATGCCTCTTTCACATTAAAACATGCACTGTGTTTTGTGGAAAAAAAAATTGGCCTCTTATAAGCTAATTTTATGAAAGGATATGATATTTTAATGAAAACCTTAGGAAGCACACAATTATTGTGAATCCAGTGTTTATTCCAAGCTCAGAGTATGGCCCACACTCACTGGGGTTTTATTAATACTTCCAGATGAGTGCTGTGAATCAAGGAGTGTTCCTGGCAAGGTCTAGGCTCAGTTACAGTTTTAGGCAACAGTAGAAAACATGGTTCCAAGCAAAAGGCAGGAGCAAAAGAGTGTTGCTGATAGCAGATTTGGCAGGCAGTGCCAGCACACTTTTAGAAAGTTTGCTGAAGGAGTTCCATGTTGCCCCAAGAGTTTCACAAGGGAAGCTCAGAAAACTGAAGGAAGGGGCCCCACTTGACCAGTCCACTATGTGACTTCTGAGGGTAGATCATCACAGATTTCTTGAAAGAGGTTCCCACCCATGTTACTAGTTCCTATTTTTCTACTAAATGTTACTGCTTAACAGAATAACCTTCCTGGTGCCTGTTTAACCAACAAAAATACATTTGATGGGATCTTAAATTATTAAGGTAGGAGAAAGAGAAGATAGAAATTCTTAAAACAAAATGTGACTGCATGTAAGAGTGAGGAGGCCAGAAGCTCTGTATTTTAATTACAAATTAAAAAAAATCTCAATCTTGAAATTTTCTTCAAAGGCAATTGTTACTCAGTTTCTAATACTTCTTATATTCTACAGTTCTTTAATCTCTCTTTTCACTTGTCCTTCCCAGAAGCAGTATTTAATTTACATACATATTTTGTTTTAAATGTTATTTGTAAACTGAAAGTTTGGGAACGAAAAATTCATACCCATAAAATGTGATAGATAGCAGGTAGAATCCCAATCAACTATTAAAACAGTAAAATTTATCCTAATAATAATATATAATTACTTCTATAGGAAAATTAGTTTCTCATTCTAATTCAAAATCTATCTAACCAACTCCTCTGGGCTTTTTGTTGTCCCAGTCAAAAGTTACAGAATGATTCAAAATGAAAAGTATCAAGTGTTTGCGTGGAAGGCGATAATAAGCTCAGAGAGATGTCACAAAGAGTGTCATGAAGTAGGCCACAGATCATGGCAGGAGGTGGTTTGGAGAAGGGTTAGCATTTGAACTGGTGAAGGGAAAATGGGAAAGCATTCCAGGCAAAATGAGCAAAAATATGGAAATAGAAATAGTCATGGATAGGAAATGGGCAAAGTTAATGGGGAAGCCCTGGTGAAATCAAAGACTTGTTCTGAAGAGTAGAAGACCATACTTGGGATGCTTCAGCGTTCGGACTGTTTTGAATGAAGAATTTGGAATTTAAGAATGGAAGAAGGTATTTAACAAATATTTGTTGAATGAACGTCTTATTTATATTATATTTTGGTCCCTGTCTTTCTTTCCTTCTGGTTTATTTCATCTCATCTTCTTCTGTTTTTTTCTTCCCAGCCCTCTTGAGCCTTCCAGTTGTTTGCTCCTTTCCCCAGCTTACATAAGACTTTCTCTGTCTTCCTACGCAAGGGAGTGGGAGAATCTTAGTTGTTCTTAATGAGCTCCAGTTGTTTTTTGGAAATCTTGCTAAAGAGGCTTCTAATGCATCATGTCTCCATTTTCTGGCCCTTCGTTTCAGTTATGAACCTCCTATCTGCCCTACTATGGATCTGGACCCTAGGAGAGAAAGTGCTCTTGACAACTTTGCAAACTGCTCACTCAGCAGGCTCCCCTGCACCCTGCAGGTCTCCAGCAGCCCAGAGCATTGTGGCTTTGCCCACAGGGCAGGTTGTAGTTCAAAAGCTCAGACTAGAAATCAGATGGATGAGTACCCCTACATTTTGATTCTGGCCGTGACACTGGCAGTGGAGAACGGGCAGGAACTCTAGGAAGAAAGATCTTCCCCAGGCATCACCGTTGCCTTCTCTGCTCCTATCCTTCTACCCACTCTTTCTGTCTCAGATGACTGTAATTTGCTTTATTATTCCCCCCAAATATTTCTTACGGCTCCTAGCTTCCCCCAGCCAATGGACTCTATTAATTTGAGGTTTCAAAAGGTCATCTTTAAGAATGAATCTCAGTTTTCAAATTACAGTACCCAATTAATAACTGATTTCTCAGTTGAAACAACCATTTTTTATTCCACCCTTTTGTTTTTGTTTATTTGTTTTTTAGTTGTGGTCTTGATCACGGTAAAATATGATTTCACTTATCTGTGGAATCTAAAAAACCAAAACAAACCAAAAAACAGTCTCCTAAATGCAGAGAACAAACTGGTGGTTGCCAGAGGGGAGTTAGGTGGCAGGACGAGTGAAATAGATAAAGGAGATTAAGAGGTACAAATGTCCAGTTGTAAAATAAATAAGTCATGGAGATGAAGAGTACAGCATAGGGAATATAGTCAGTAATACTGTAATAACATTGTGTGGTGACAGATGGTGGGTACGCTTACTGTGATGAACATCGAGTAATGTATAGAATAGTTAAATCACTCTTTTACACCTGAAACTAATGTAACATTGTGTGTCAGTTATACTTAAAAGATAAAAAAACCGTGAAAAATTGTTGATGGGGGACGTTAAGTAAATAGAGATCGCTTATGGGCATAGTGAACATATTTTCTATATTCTCCGATTGGGACCCATAGCTTCTAATATGTGAATGCTATGGGGACTGTGGAACAAAACATTTGAAATTGGGATGGTTAAGCTGGATCTTGAATGTGTGTGTGCTATATCTACATTCTCATCAAAATAATCTCCAGGAACCCTATAACTGGATCTGAGTTTTCACTCATCAGAGAATCATTTCTCTTTTTTAGGGCAGAGTTCTGTAAAAATGTAGGAACATACATGGTTAAGGCTTCTTGCTCATTCAGTCCCCAATGTGAATTAGTTTCAGATCCTTTGAGCTGTTAGACTCTTAAGAGAACAGTCTCCACGGAGTGGGAGGAGGGGCCGCAAAGGTTCTTTGATTAGCCTTCAGCTGTTGCTCTCAACCTGGGAGCTCTAAAAAAATGCAAATTCTTGGGCCTCACTCTTGGAAATTCTGGTTTGACAGGTCTGGGCATCTGCTTTATAAACACCCCCAAGTGATTCTGATGCCTGATTGAAGTTGTTGTAGTCACTCCCTGTGGCGTAGTGCTTTCCTGCAGCAGAGAATCATGTAGAGGGCTGGAAAGTGGAGCCTAAGCTCGATTGGGTGGACCGGCCTGGTGGGATTCTGCAATAGGGAGCTTGTTTTGAAGTGGGGCTTGGTGTTAAAACGGGAGCAGTCTTTACAGAGGGTTTCTGGCCAGTTTGGGCTAGACACTTGGGGGATCATTTCTGCTGCCATTAGGAAAAGGGGGGAGATTTCTTACCACTTCAGAGGCCTCCTTTGGGTGTGCAAGCTGAATGACATTTAGGCTCTGGGCTGTGCAGAGCAGCTGGGGAGAGGAGGAGCTAGCAGCCCCCAGCTGGCCCTGAAATGAGCATCGGTGTGTGAGTATATCAGTACTTATAAGCCAGCAGCTTCGGCGCCTTTTGTGACACTTCCTCTTTAGGACGTTTCTACCCTGTGACTGTTGGCGCCTGCTGTTTGTACATCAGTCCTTTCATCAGGGCCTTCTTGGAGGCTTGTGATCGCCACATTTCTCCAGTATGAAAATGAATTTCCCAGCCTAGAAATACTCGGTGGGGGAAGGTAGTCTTGAACAAAATTATTCGGTAATCTCCCAGGGGGATGGCCTTTTACACGGGCTTTCTCCTCTCACGTCCCCCAAAACATCCATGCAGGAAAAGTACAAACTCAGCCCTCCTTCTGGATCATTATGATTTGGAGAGTTTGCCCAGGCTGGGTGTAGACAGAGGAAAGAAATGATTTAGAGCAGATGTGCTAGTCTTATGTAACCTAAGCTTGAGGTACCAAAGGGAAACTTTTGAACCACTTAGGTCCTGAAACTGCCCTTCTGAGGATCTGTTTTCTTGACAACCACCTTCCTCCTTCTGCCCACCTCATCCCCACGCCATTCCTCAGGAGAAAAGGCAATTGTCAGCTCTTGGCAAGAGAGATTTCCCGCAGGGAGAGTTCACCAGACCAGGGTGTGGTCCTGCCTTCTGCCCCAGGTGCGGGGTGGGAGGTGGTGGTGTGCTGGTGTCACCTCTGCCCTCCTCCTGCCTCTGTCCAAAGAACTGCTGTCCTTCCATTTGGTATTCCAGACCCTGGGGCCGTGGCATGTTTGCTGTTGTATCCCACCATCTACTGTGGGTCTTGGCACCTAGTGGGTGTTTTATTTTATTTTATTATTATTTTTTAAAGATTTTGTTTATTTATTTGACACAGAGAGAATGAAATCACAAGTAGGCAGAGAGGCAGGCAGAGAGAGAGAGGGGGAAGCAGGCTCCCCACTGAGCAGAGAGCCTGATGCAGGGCTCGATCCCAGGACCCTGAGATCATGACCTGAGCCGAAGGCAGAGGCTTTAACCCACTGAGCCACCCAGGCGCCCCTAGTGGGTGTTTTAAAATGTTTTGTTGAATGAATGGTAATGACCATTCCACATTCTGGTTCTGGGCAAACTAAGGCTGATTATTTTTCCATCTCACAGCTAGCAAGGTTTCCTCCTTACTTCAGTAATAACCTTCATGTCCTGCCTGCTCCCCTCAAAGACCAACTTTGGGCCTGTGGAGATGGAGTATAATTATTTTCATAGGTCCCTGGTGAAGGATTGCCCCCTGTCACTGTGAAGACATGTGCATACAAGTCTGACTTCTCATTTCACCTTTTTCTTAGCAACTCCTTGCCCACCACTGACAAGCTGAGACTCGCAAAATGCTCCTTAAATAAGCCAAAGCAGGGTATCACAAACACAAACAACCTTAGCTCCAGTCCCAGTCTCCAGCCAAGCTTCTTGAACCAAGGTCAGGGGCAAGCAGATATTCTTTATCCGTACAATGGGAATAAAAATACCACTGCATTTGTGGTGGGGAGATAAATGTATTTAACAACTAAAATAGTGTCCCGGCTGCCCGTGGGCTCAGGATCCAATTGCCCGAGTGTGGGTATGGGCTTCATCATTTTTTAGCTACGTGACCTTGAGCAAGTGACTTAATCTCTGAGTGCCTCCAACAGCTAAAATCAGGTTCGTGATAGAGCCTTACATTGTAGGATTGTTGTGTGAAATAAAGTTACATGGACGGTGTGAGATCAGTGCCTGGCATATGGTGAGGCCCAGAATATGCTAGCTTTGAATTGACAGTACACACTCACTGGATGATAGCATTCAACGATCACTATCATTTGGCCAAACTGGAATTTTATCTATAATTTTCCCCACCCTCCTGCACAAGCAACAGAGAACTATTACTACCATTCTGACTTTGGCATTTCAGATCTACTTAAAGTCCAACAGTGGACAAAAGCAATGGAGCATTTCATTACTTTTTCCCCTTTAGAAATAGAAAAAGTGGAGTGTCTTTAAAGTTGAAATGGTGAAGAGGAACTGTCAACAGAGTGGAGAATTAATGGGTAGATGGGTTTTGATCTGAGTTAGAAAGACTATGCATATTTTCTCTCTAAAAAGATAATAGTAAATAATAATCTGTGGCTACCTGTTTTACTCTTTTCCTTTTTTTCTGGGAGAAAAATGTATTATGTACACAAAAGACAGTATAACATATATAAATAGTTTGAAGCAGGGGTTTGTGAACTACAGCCTATGAATCAGATTTTGTTCATGGACTCTTTGTAAGGTCCATGAGCTAATGAGAGTTTTTAATTTTTAAAGGATTGTGAAAACAAAACAAAACAAAACAAAACCCAAAGAAGATATGAGAGAGATCACATGTGGCCTGAAAATATTTACTATCTTGCTCTGTATGGAAAAAGTTTGCCAACCCCTGGTTTAAAGAATAATAAATCGGTTTCCTTTCACCTCTACTTATTTTATAGAACAGTACATCACTAATATCTTTGAAACTTGTATACCCCTCCCTGACCACATCCAGTGCCCGCCCCCAGAGCTAACCACTGTTCTGAATTTTATGTTATTCACTCCTTTGCTTCAAAATTTTTTTCTCATATGCATATATGTAAGTATATAAGATATTGTTTATTTTGTCTTTTTCTTGACCTCTGTACAAATGGTGTAATAGTCTGTATTTTCTTCCATCATATGTCTTATTCTCTCAGTGTTATCTTTTTTTCATTATTAAGATTTGAGAGCCAGCTAGGTGCATATATGCAGGTGTAGTTCATTAATTCTCATTGCTGTAGCATTTTTGTGCATGCATACACCGTGTTTATTTCTCTGTTCCATTATTTTTTTTTTTTAAGATTTTATTTATTTATTTGACAGAGACACAGCGAGAGAGGGAACACCAGCAGGGGGAGTGGGAGAGGGAGAAGCAGGCTTCTGAGCAGGGAGCCCGATGTGGGGCTTGACCCTGGGATCATAACCTGAGCCGAAGGCAGACGCTTAACGACTGAGCCACCTGGGTGCCCTATCTNCTGAGCAGGGACCCCGATGTGGGGCTTGATCCCAGGACCCTGGGATCATAACCTGAGCCGAAGGCAGACGCTTANTGAGCAGGGAGCCCGATGTGGGGCTTGACCCTGGGATCATAACCTGAGCCGAAGGCAGACGCTTAACGACTGAGCCACCTGGGTGCCCTATCTGTTCCATTCTTGATGGACATCTGAATTGTTTTCCATTTTTTTCCTCTTATGAACACTTGCTATCAGCATTTATTCCTATTTCCTGGAGCTTATGTGCTAGAGATTCTTTAGAAGTGGAATCTTTGGATCATCGTTATATGTATTTTTAACTTTACCAAGTAGCAATCATTATTACAGTTTTCACAAATAGGCTGGAACTGACCTCATGGTACACAAAACATGGTGGAAGAAGCAGATTCATTCCTTTTATCTAAATCAAGACACCACTGCAGCTTTTGTGATTTGATTAGCCCCAAAGGGAAGGGTGAGAATGCTCTTGCCATAGTAGATTTTAGATCACACTTTCCTTAAAGCCTGAATCAGAATCTCAGTGGTCAGTTTTCTGTTTTTTGCTCACCCTTTTCCCAATGAATAAGAACAAAGCTGGTGCCACATCCACATATTATTCACCAGCCAGACATTTACAATGAAAATTCCACTTTTCTATAGCATGAGAATTCTCAGGGCAAGAGCCAAAAACCCAGAAAGACACACGGAGACGACTCATGGTAGAGCTTTATGACCTAGCATACACATTCTGCCCCCCTCCTTCATTTATGATATGGATTCCCTCATCCTTACGGAAAATACGTTTCTTGGATACATTTCAGAAATAACTCATGAGTTCAAGTCAAAACTGATTTCCATGGGCACATTAAGTACTTAATGCTTGGGACTTTCGATTCCCAACCATTTGGAATCATTCCCTAGATGCACAATTCTTTCTTCAATCTTCAGTCTCTTTCACTGATTAATCTGCCCCATCCTTCTTTCCTCAACCTGTTCTTTTCTACACACCCCTTTTGACTCATCTTTCATACACCCCTTAAGAAGTCTCTCTCTCTATTCCTCACCTTCATTGCATCTCATCTTAACCAGCTTCTGTTGCATTAAAAATCAGTACTTTCAGGTTTTTACATGCATCTATTTCTCTGAATGTTGCCCAAAGTGCTAAGGTTAGAGCTTTACTTATAGTATTTACCCAAGTTTGAATATTACCCAAAGGGATGGGACATGGGCTATGTATGGGAACACTCATCCTTTGTTTCCTTGCCTTTTCTACCTTGAAGAATTTTGAGTTAGTGGTTTACCAGCCTGGTTTCACTTTCTGCTATCCTGTTATTAGTTGAAAGCTGGACTGGAAAAGTTCTGATCACATGGAAAATCTACAGCTGCTACTATGACACACATACACACATTATTGACTTAAAATAGCAAAATTAGAAATGCTTTAAGTTTTAAAATCTCATGTAGAATGCCATTTAGTATCTATAAATATATTTATGGTTAAAAAAATAACAGAATGAAAAGGGTGAAAATCTGAGCTTGAGGATAACACACTACCCACTTGATTGTAAGGACTCTTTCATGGTGAGGCTCTAAGTCCTGAGAGCTATAATCTCCTAGATGATTTAGTAGCCCTCTTAGTCTGAGAAATGGATTTTCAATTGGGGTGACTTCTAATGGTGACCATATGACATGGAGTCAAGGAGGAGCTGCACATGTCTCTTGAGGAGGTGATGATGCCAACCAAGTGTGAAAATGTGTCTACCGTTTCCGTAAATCAAAGCTAACAGTTCACTCGAAAAGATTCAGCAAGTATTAAGAGCTTTAAGCTTCATTTTATTTTAACCTCAGTAGAAATAGGAGTTTTGGTTCTACTTAGCCTGAGGGAAAACATCTTACAAGCTTTTCTCAGGATCTAAAAGAAATACCTCTTATTTCGAACATAAGCACAATGTGTAAAGGGATATTGTCAGTATTTTTCTACCTTACACCAGAAGTGTTTCCTAGACAACCTCTAGGATTTCTTCTTGTTCCAATTCTGTGCTTTGGTGTAGAATTGAGTCTTTCTTACGACAAGTAGAGTCAGAATGTTGAGAGGCTATTTTTTCCCTCCTTCTGGCTTCTCCGGTTTATCATGGTTGTTGGCAGCCGCTCTTTAGACTTTTAAGGATGGTAGCACTAAAACACAACAAAATGTTTTCTACAGGCCTCATTGTTCTGTACAGTTACCGCTGGCCTGATATGGGAGAAAGGTGGTCTAATTCAGAGCCAGGCCCCTCTAAGATTGGTGGAAGAAGATCTCGTTGTATAATGTGTTTCAAAGGGGAGTCCTTTGGGGGGTTGCTGGAATCAGGAAGACTTGAGGTCCCAGACACTGTGCTCATCTCACACGGATGTTTCGGCAAATGGGCTATTGCTTTTAAGTCTCCTCTGGCAGTCTACTCAAGCCGACTCTGTCTTCTTTCCCCATTCCTCCACTCAAAGGCTATGAATGATTTATTTGTGTTTGCTTTTTAAGTCAAGTCCTATGATGCTTAACTATTACACACTATATATACCTGAATACAGGAATAAAAGATAATTAAGAGCTAAAAAAGGGGATTTGGTCAGTTTGAAATTCTTTATATACTTTCATGAATGTTAGATGAGCCAGTTGTTAACTGATATTTACTTTATTTATACAACTACTTATTTATATTTAAGATAATATATATAAAACAATAAAATAGAAACAATACTTTTTCTACTCCCAGCTTCCCAAAGTAATTTTATTTATTTACTCTTTACATGTATTTTTTTTGTGATTTCTGCATCAGTGATCTAACATAGATTTCCAGAGCTCATAATTCTCTCTTAAGTTATTTGAAAAATAGCACTTTTGAGTACCTGTTTAATGTGATCACAAGAACCACTGTACCAAGCAATAAGAACTTATTTGGCTAACATTAGGTAGTTAGATTTTTTAAAATTTAAAATACTTATTTAGGGACGCCTGGGTGGCTCAGTCTGTTAAATGTCTGCCTTTAGCTCAGGTCATGGAGCCCCACGTTGGGCTCTCTGCTCAGTAGGAGACTGCTTCTCTCTCTCCCTGCTGCTTCCCCTGTTTGTACTCTCTCTCTGTCAATTAAATAAAATATTTTAAAAAATAAAATAAAATCTTATTTATTAATATATTTTAAAATAACTATAAAAAACCTGGTACATGTTAACATAAATTACATATTTTTACAGTCACTGTATTTTCTAAAACAAAGAAATTTATGAGAATAGCATTTTTACAAATCTCTAATGTTTAGTTTATAGCTTCTTATATCCATTATGCATTCAATCTTTTATGATATGTTGTTTTGATTGAAATTTCTAAAAGCCTGCCCAGGGCACCTGGCTGGCTCAGTTATTAGAGCATGTGATTCTTGAGCTCAGGGTCATGAGTTCGAACCCCACACTGAACATGGAGCCTACTTAAAATAATAACTAAAAAAAAAAAAGAGGCTAAAATTAACCAGTTAGGCAAAATACAAATGTTAGCGAGGATGCCAAGAAAGGAGAACCCTCTTACACTGCTGGTGGGAATACAAGCTGGTACAGCTACTCTGGAAAACAGTATCAAGTTTCCTCAAAAAGTTAAAAATAGAGCTACCCTATGACCCAGCATTTGCACAACTAAGGATTTACCCCAAAGATACAAATGTAGTGATCTGAAGGGACACCTGCACCCCAGTGTTTATTGCAGCAATGTCTACAGTAGCCAAACTATGGAAAGAGCCCAGATATCCATTGACAGATGAATGGATAAAGAAAATGTTGTGTATATATACAATGGAATATTACTCCGCCATAAAAATGAAATCTTGCCCTTTGCAATGACATGCATGGAACTAGAGGATATAATGCTAAGTGAACTAAGTTAATCAGAGAAAGACAATTATCATATGATCTCACTCAGATGTAGAATTTAAGAAACAAAACAGAGGAGCATAGGGTAAAGGAGGGAAAAATAAAACAAGACAAAATCAGAGAGAGACAAACCATGAGACTCTTAATCATGGGAAACAAATTGAGGATTGCTGGAGGGGAGAGGGTGAGGAAATGGGGTAATTGGGTCATGGTCATTAAAGAAAGCACTGGGTGTTATATACAACTGATGAATCACTGAACTCTACCTCTGAAACTAATAATATACTATATATTAATTAATTGAATTTAAATAAAAAAGAGAAAGAAAGGAAGAAAGGAAGAGAAGGGAGGGAGGGAGGAAGGAAGGAAGGAAGGAAGAGAAAGAAGAAAGGAAGGAAGGGAAGGAAGGAAAAGGAGAGGAGAGGAGAGGGGAGAGGAGGGGAGGAAAGGAAAAAGAAAAGNAAAGAGAAAGAAAGGAAGAAAGGAAGAGAAGGGAGGGAGGGAGGGAGGAAGGAAGGAAGGAAGAGAAAGAAGAAAGGAAGGAAGGGAAGGAAGGGAAGGAAGGAAGGAAGGAAGGAAAAGGAGAGGAGAGGAGAGGGGAGAGGAGGGGAGGAAAGGAAAAAGAAAAGAGAAGAAAACCTGCTGCCACACAGACATGTGGTTGGAAAAGGAAAAGGGAACCCTTAGGGGTCCTCGGACCGCATTTTGAGAAACATTTGCCTACAAGCTTGGCACTGTAGATAGTTGGATTTTTATTGGCATGTAGGTATGTATTTGTGATCTTTAAGATGTAACCGCCTACTGTATTACTTTCTAAAAGTTATTTTTAAAGGCTTGTTGGCTTATTTTTAACTACATTCAGTAGTTGCAAATATAACTATTTACCTATGAGAACAAATGACTATATTGGGGTTAAATTTCTTTTGTCTCCTTTTTTAAACCAATTCCACCTTGACATCTCTGTAAGTACCCCCAAACAAGCACGGATTGAGGTTATTTTAAGGCTTTTGTGTCTTATTCTCAAAGCACATTGTAATTCAAAATAAAACAATTGAGAAAACACCTTGTTATGTATGAGATTTTGTGGGAATCTAGCGTTCAACACCTTTTATAAGGGACATGGTGAAGGAAAATGTTTGCTTTATAATAGGGTGCATGCAACACAACACAGTAAGTTCCCTTACAAGAGAAAGGACTACAGAAATTCTATTTTCCTATTTGAAGTGTCCATTTAATTTGCTTAATATGTAGAAGTATCTGTTAATCCATCCTCTTATATTTTCCACTTACAGATAAGATTGATTAACCACAGGGATGAAACTTGGAGAAGGCCCCTCTGCCTACTTGCTGTTGTTTCTCTTAAGGATTAAAAATGCCTTTAGAAAAGAGATGGGGGGATGATGTGTGCTGTGTAAACCCTTTTGAACCTCGTACTTTTGATAGGGAAAGAGATTAAGTCATGTTAAAACAGTTTTAATTGTTGAAAATACCATGAATAATGAAAGCCCTGTAGTGTACCTGTCAGGTCGTATGAGCCAGTTTTCTATATGATGTTTGGAGTGACCTCGGGTCATTTCTTGATTTGGTCCTCGCTGTCATTGTCATCAACATTTTAATCCTTACTATCATTCACTGATCGCTTATAGTGCCAAGGACTACACACGTTGATTGACACAAATCCTCTCTCCTGGCTTGCACAGTTGCTTGCCTGTGGTGGGAAGGTTTAGCGTGGAAAGGAGTGTGTATGTAATAGTCTTGCAACCTCAGTAGCTTGTTTCCAGCCCCATGCTGATTTTTGCAATGTTAAAACCCCTAAGGTTGTGAAGGGAACTGGCCTTATGCAAAATGACAAAGTAGGACAAAGGGTCTTCCGGTGCCTTTCACTATCCTGCAAACCCTGCTCTGGGTCCATTCCTCCCTGCCCTCTAACTCTTGCTTTCTTCTGGGATTCTGTCCCCTCTTAATACTAAGCTGTGGCAAGTGCTTTGTCATGAAAAGGGTCTAAGTTTGAAATTTTGAAGATTTGGCCTTGAAACCTGGGTTTCGTGCTGAAGAACCTCTGTTTTCTCGGGCACATCACTGAAGATTTTTAAGCTTCAGTTTTCTTATGTTAAAAGTGGTTGTTTGTGAACTGAGAGATAAAAAGTGTATTGTTGAGGCTAAGGTGTGTTTCTGGTTCCAGGTATCATCTCATTTTACTGTGGCATTTGTATGAAGGAGCAACTACCAGTGAGTTTCTGAGCTGCAGATGCCTTCTGAGGGAGACAGGTGTGCGACTGGAGTTTAGGGCCAGGTGCAAAGATGCCAGCACCCCTGGAATAAATTGTAGTTGGGAGATAGTGTTTGTTACCTTTCCACATCTGCCCTGTTTTCTTAATCCTTCAGTTTGAACCACAGATTTTTTTTAAGATTAATTTATTTATTTTAGAGAAAGCCAGCAAGCGGGATGGGGGGGTTGGGGGGGTGGGGATGAGTGGCAGGGGAAGAGTGAGAGCATCTCAAGGAGACTCCCTGCTAGGCCCAGAGTCCACTGCAGGGCTCAGTCTCATGACCATGAAATCGTGACCTGAGGTGAAATCCAGAGTCGGATGCTTAACCGACTGAGCCACCCAAGCGCCCTTGAACCATAGATTCTTAAAGCATAGACATGGGAGGTCTTCTAGGCCCAGAGGACGTAGCTGAAGCCCAGGGAGGTGAATAGTCTTACTGAAGATCATGTCAGTCACTAGGCCTCCCAGCTGGGGCAAGAGCCAGATGTCACCTCTCCCAGTAGCGGAACTGACAAAATCTCGGGTTTGCCAGTATCCCCGTTTAGTCTGAAGGAGGGTTGTTAAATTCTATTTCCTCCTAAGAATTCCTAACGGAAGCTTTTAGATACCTAATGCTTTTCTTGTGACCCCTCCAGGGGAAATGATTTCACCAGTGCCTTAAAAAGGCAGCCCTCTGGCCCCGACCCTCAGGCTGGTCCGGGCTGCGCTAGGATGGAAGACTGCCGCACTCACCCCGCAGACGCGCTGAGGTCCTTGAAGATATTTGGGGAAGCACAGGGAGCCCTCTGAATGAACTCAGTGGGTGTCTCAAGTGGTACACTGACGTTCACATGAAGACTCTTGTCTGAGATTCTTAACATTTTTCTGATGACATGTTTCAAGCATGCAGGAAAATGTTAAAACACACTAACAAACACGGTTACTCACTGTAGCTCCTCTTTATTTATTTTTTGCCTTACCTGTTTCACGTCACTTTTAAGAGAAATGGAACAGGTACAGTGGAAACGCCCTGAGGATTCCTTCTTCTCCCCACAGCCCCAGGAAAACACTGCTCTGAATTTGGTGTTCATCATTTTTTGCATATTTTATACTTTACACATTGCATCCATAAATATATATTCTTATCTGAAAGTAGTATACAGTCAAGTTTTGCATGTTTTTAAACTTTATATACATAGCATTATACTGTATGATTCTCATACTTTGCCTATTTTGTTCAACATCGTATTTTGGGGATTTATCCATTTTAAAACATGTAGTCCATAATATTTTAACTTCTATCATTTACATTGTATCAATATGCCACTATTTATCCATATTTTGCTGCTTGCCTATCTCACTGTCTTTGCACTGTACTTAAAGCTTTTCTAAATCCTTATTTCATTTTGTGACTCCTTCAGAGTTGAATAGTATAAGGACCACTTGCAATTATTACAGGAAAATTCAAATCACGTCACAGGCTCCAAAGGTGAGTATGTAGGGTTTTAAGTGGTGATAATGTGGAATTCTATCCTGGATTTTGTGAGGGCCACCTCTAAGCTTTAGGGGAAAAAAAATTGTTTTTGTAATGCTAGGTTTCCTTTTTTCCTAAAGTGTATTTAAAGTAGACCTCTGAGTGACTTTAAGGTTATATTTTTAAGGAGTTTTTTTTCCCCCCTTAAACAAACCATTTCTCTCCTTTGTTCTTGTTTTCTTCTTTCCTCTTGTGAAGGAGGCCCAGTTGGACCTGAATTGTTGCCCAGGAACTTTGGGCTGATTCATCCTCTATTTCCCACATATTTTTAAAAAATTAATAAAAAGGAGAGGCGGGGGGAAGGCTGTAGGAATTTAGTTTGGTTGTTTCAGGGAGGAATGTCAGGAAAGACGACTTCCCCTCCTGAGGGTTCCCACCAAAGAACCTTCCACTTCTCCCTAACCCTGGTGTCGCAGTCTGCGTGCCCGTCCCCGAGCAGACAGGCTTATTTCGTAGGGCTTTCTTTTGCTCCTCCTGTCTGTCCTTGCTCTCTCTTCCTGGATGCATGGACCCCACCGAAGTTAACCCTTCTGGTTGTGAGACTTCCGAGTTCTCAGTTTAACTATATTTGGTGAGGCTGGGATCCTGTGTCCCAGTGCTGTTTGGGGAGAGCTATTTCCAGGAAGGCAGAGGGCCAGTGGGGGGGGGGGTAAAGCAGACAGCACAGCTGCAGGGGAAGGTTGTAAAAAAGATTAAACCCTCCCCACAGCTGAGTGTATTTTACCAATGTAAATGTTGATCTCCTTTTTTTAAAAAAAAACCCTCAAGGGATCCTGAGGAGAGGGATGTGTCTCTGGAACCTTAACTAGGCAAAAAAAAAAAAAAGGCATTATGGTTGGGAATGCAGCTGACCCAAGGCAAGAAGCTTCCATAGCTGAGAGAGGGTCGCAGAAAGGTCAAGGGGAAGGAAGGGGGGGTGAGAGGGCTCAAATGGAACATTTCAGGCACTGTAAGCTTTTAAATAAACATTCCCACCCCTGCCCTTGGCTTATCAAGTCCTTCTAACCTTTTGAAGTTAACTAATCTTGCCATCCTTAAACTCACGGTGGTGTAGTCAGTCGATAGAGACTGGATCTGGTTTGAACTGTCACGTTGTCCCAGAAAGGGAGGCAAATGAATGCTAGGAGGGGTGTTATCAGGAGGGCAGTTATACAGGGGGGCCCTGGGGCTTGCTCAGAAAGTCAGAGTAAGGTTAAGTGCCCCCTGACCCCCTAGTCACATCGTCTCACTTCGTTCTTCCAGCGGGCTGTTTACGCATGTTTAGGTGGCCCCTGGCCAGGGTCTTCTGCCTCTTCTTAACGGCTTTGGAGTTTCCCTTTCTGTATAAGCTAATGATTTATTTATGATATCTCATCCGAGTTGTTCCTCACTGAATGGCAGGATAATGAAACCAAAACAGCACGATCCAGGTATGTTGAGCTCGTGGGAGAGCAAACGGTTTTAAGAATGAAAATATTTGAGACTTATTATTTTTGAGTATTTCTTGCTGGCCACATGGATGCTATATTCTATTTCAGGACATAATAAATGATATTTAGGAAGGTTGACATTTTCTGAACACTCTCCATATTTCCCGCACTTTGCTAACCCCTTTATATGTATTCTCATTTCATCTTTCCAACAACCTTATGAATAAGTCGCACTTTGTAGATAAAAAAGGCTAAGGCTTAGAGAGAGTCAGTTATTTCTCCAAGGTCACAGAGCTGTTACATGGAAAAGCCAAGGCTGGAACCCAGCCCTGAAAGGCTCTGAAGCACATGGTTTTACTGTGACACTGCTGTGGTGTAGGCTGTACGTCTCCACTTAGAACTCAGCACATGGGATTATACTTCAACTTGGTGGCATGAGGATGCCCAGTTGATTTTGAAATTGCCTTTCTATACAAAGTCCACAGGGCTTTGTTCCTGGTATTAGGAGGAATCTTTAGGTGTTCTAGGAATGTCCTTTTTTTTTTCTTGATAAGCTGATCACTTAAATCATTTACTCATTCTTTCAGTATTTATTAGATGTCCAGCATGGGCCAAGTGCTAAATGCTGGGGAAACAATGGTTAGAAGCAACGGTAGTCATGGATAATGGGCCCGTGAAGCTAGAGTCATAGTGTGATCAAACCATCGCACCGTTATGAAATTTCCCTTAGGCTAAGTGCTGTGCAAGAGAGGGGTACAGGTGGAAGTATTCATGATATGGGGATATATGACCAGTTGGTGAGGTTGGAAGGCTTCCTGGGACTTGACGCAGGAGCAATGTATGTACGGGTGATTCCATATTCCATACGTATGGCACAATTTTGGGGTGCTATCTTTGGCTGTTCAGCAGAAGAACTCCCTTTGGGAAATTCCTTGGATTAGGGCTTTTACTTGGCATCTGCCTCATGGCCTGGGGAAAAAAAGAAAGATTCAAGGTTTTGAGAAGTCCAGGCTTACTCAGAGACTCAGCATTTCATACACTCAAACCTAAGTTAGCATAGAATGTCCAGAAGCAGGGGCGCCTGCTTGTCCAGCCTAAAAATGGACTTGAATATCTCTCACCTGTTGGAGAGTGGTTATGATAGAGGTCAGTACAGTTTATCTTGCCTGTATCAGTACAGGGAGCCAATCTCTAGACTAATCTAACATTTATTTAGGCTTTGGGAAGATGTATTCCTTGAGATTTCTTCCATACACGACAACGATCGTAGGATCGTAAGGTGGAAGAATGTTAATGAATCGTAATGGAGAAAGACCATGTTCAGTTCTGGCTCCCTGTTTGGCCAGTGAGAGAAACGAAGCCCAGGGGTCAGATTTCCTTGGCAAGGCTTGCACATTCATGCGCTGTGCTAGGTGCTGTGGCCAGTTTGGTGATCCAACCAGACAGAACTCCTGCCCTCACTGAGGTACATTCTAGTGGTTACTAGTACTCCAGCATTTCCCAGTCTCAGCCCTGTTCTCTGTTATACCACACTCACTTTGCAGATCTCATTCCTCACTGGAAATGAGCTCTCCATGGGGCAAGAAGGCATTATTCTGATCAATGACTCTTCTGAAATTTGATGCTACTGTTATAATGACCAAGACGGATGCTTGGGAGAACCCTCTTTAATAAAATGATGCTGACATTTTCCTTCATTAACATACAGTTGTTCTCTTGAAAAATTGAGCATCACCACCCCATGGCAAAGCCATACTCTTTGTGACTCATTGACTCATAGCATTGACTGAGGTGGGCTTTATCTAGGGACCATTGAGAAAATATTGCTTTTTTTTTATTGTTGTCCTTTTTTTTTATTCCATCAGCAACAAAATATTGATTTTTTTTAACAGCTGTTTTGCTTACTGTTCTTAAAGTAAGAGTAACCTCACCACTGGAGGTCAAAAAATGATCTATTTCTCCTTGAAGTCATCTAGGCCTAATATCTTCTTCTCAAATGATTTTTTCACATTTTATTATTTCTGCCTAAGTGAGGAACTAGGTACTAAGTTACTACCCCCCCATAAATGTCTATCGCCAACTAGTAGTATCTAGTTGCTGAGTGATTGTCACCAGTTTTAAATTAATGTATAACTTTGCTAGTGAGGCCCCATATGTTTTCGTAGCTTATGACCCTTTTGTGTTGAAACTAGATTCTTGGATATCCCAAATCAATGTAATATAAGCCCAATAACATAAGTAATGACTTATGTAGTGCTTGCTATGAGTTAGGAACTGTTTCAACTGCTTCAATAGAACTCATTTTTATTTCTTATTGTATTTTATTTTTTGTTGTTCTTGTTTCTAATTTTTATTTAAATTTTAGTTTGTTAACATATAGTGTAATACTGGTTTCAGGAGTAGAATTTAGAGACTCATCGCTTACATATAACATCCAGTGCTCATCCCAACAAGTGCTCTGTTTCATCCCCATCACCCGTCCCGCCCATTCAAACTCACTTAAATCCTCACAATACTCCTTGGAAGGGCATGTTCGTATTTTTTCCACAACGCGGATGAGGAGGCTGTAGTAAATAAAGGACCAAGATGTTGAAACATCATCTTTGGTTCTACTGTAACTCTGTAATTCCTCACTTTATTCCCAAATCTTCACTAAGTATGCTGAACCCATCTCCAAGTCACTTGTTTGTTGTGCAAACTCACATTGATTTTTTCCCATCTGTCAAAGTCAGAACTGATAATGACTTTGGCTACCAACTGGTTCGACTGCCCTCCCTCTGTGACTCTTCAAACTTTGCAGAGAAATCAAAAGCTTCAGGTAAAAGTCCCAGCACACTCTTCAGCCTGTTTCAGTTGCCTTTTATCTAAATCTCTCTAATGATATGCCCTTAATGAGCTGATCTTTGCCATTGAAATTCTGATTTTGTTTTGCTTTCTATTGTTGTGTTGACTCTAAGGGAGGTCAATTAACACATGAAAATACCCCTTACCCCCTTCAGGGTTGCACACTGTGCCACATTTTATCTAGTTGGGCTGCTGGCTTTTTGCAAGGAGTGATTGATGTATGGGATTCAGAGGTCAAAAGTGTTACATCCTTGCTGCTCACCGTGCCGTCCACGGACCAGCAGCACTGGCATTATCTGGATGTTCGTTAGAAATGCTGACTCCCAGGCCCTGTCCCTGACCTGCTGAACCATAACCCACATCTAACAGGTTTCGTGTTAAAGTTTGAGAAGTACTTGTCTACCTCACAGTCCAGAGAATGGCATTGGTTTGATTCATTTTAAGATTTTACCCGTCTTCAATTCTGTTTCCCTCTTGTCTCTCCATCCCCAGGTATCCAGGAATCCAGGACAGATCTTCTCTATGGGAATGTCCTTGATATTAATGCTTTTCTCTAAGTCTTAAAAATGAAAACGGATGTTTCCTTTTGGGTTTTACACCTGTCCTTGTTCCATGAAATGTAAGGTCTCTCGGCAGCTTACTGTTTTCGAAATTTCTGAAATGCTCTGTGTGTTTCACATGGGACTATTTCTCCGAGGTTTTCAAGAAATACTATCCTTGTTTTCCCATGCTTCATATTCGTTGAAAAGAATTGTTTTCTTTTCATAAGCTGAGTATGATACAGCTGCTTTTGATGTGAGATTAGAACCAGCATCGCCGAACCAAATTATTTTGCTTTGAAGTCCTGTAATTGCAGCTTGATTTTGACTGGATGTATTTCCTACCTAAACAAACCAACAGTTAATACTTCACTGGGAGCATTCTACTGTTGTGTGTTTGGAGTAGCTCTTTACTTATCAAACCAGTTATTTATTTTTCAAGTAGAAAAAAATATATTACATCTTTAACCATATTTTAAAGTTCCCAGGACTTAAGTGAGAGCCCTCACTCGGTTTTTAAATTTAGTTTTAATCTCAAAAAGAAAACTGTGGAACTTAAGCTGAATGGACCCAGCAAAGGCCCATAGCCAATTGGCAGAGTCCTAGTTTCTGAAGGGACCTAGGATTTAGAAAGAAATCTAGGTGAGGATAAGATTTTTGAAGAAAACTCAAAGTGCCATTTGGCGTGCTGCTGTGATTCTCAATGCAGGGATTTATTGGGCACCTACTGTGTGCACAGTGCCAGGTTGCTACAGCTCTGGAGAACGTATGTCCTAGATTTTCTGGAGCAGTCTTCATTTCATTTTTCATGGCCAGACCATGTGGCTCAATTTCTGCTCCAGCAAATATGTTCACAACAGGGGAAGCAAGGAGCAGAAGGTAAAAGAGCTGACTCTCAGTGAGGAGTCGTGATGCCCGTGCTTCCTGCTTCGTGTGAGCCGGTGCTCCACCTGGCAAGTGCAGGAAATGGTTCAGAGGGCACACCAGGCTGGGAAAATTTGTGCACATGGAAAGATTTTTAGGGAACTCTGCTTCCCTGGTATCCCCTGTATCCTAACTTACCCCGGAAGACTTTAGTTATCTGCAAAGCTCAATTACAGGCTAAATTAAACCGGTTGCATTGGACCCGGGGAACTTTTGCAAACAAATTGTGCAGGCAGTGAAATGGGCATCGGGCAATAAAGTACATGCAATAAAATATTTTGTTATTTTATGTACAGGACTAACAGTTCAAACTTGCCTGGTTTTACAACCAGTTCAGATTAGCTAGAACAAATTTAAGGGAGTTTAAATTTAAATTTAAAGAAAATTACATCTTTTCAAAGAGTCTCCTTTCAACTTTCTTCCCCATCCGTATCCTCCTAATACTCCTCATCGACTCCTCCTCTCTTGAGAAACAGAAACAAACCTATAATTGGTTACAAATAGCAATAATGTTCCCTTTGAATTTATTTTTATGCTTATTTCCCCTCTATAGTCTTTGGTGGAGGTGCTAGCGTGTGGGACAATGCGGGGATTTATTTGTTGGTTTTAGACCAAGAATCTGAGAGTGAGGCGGTTGACTGCGGATCCTTAGTCCCTGCTTTTCTATAAATTGTGCACTTACAGGGCAGACTGCACAACAGGAATGTGCCTGGCTCTCTCTCTCTGCTGAACTTCCAGTTTAGACACCAAGTGTACTCACTTCCATTTTAAGTGGTGATAGTGCTTTTCTTTGCAAAGTTATTTGCCATTTATCTTTCTCCCCAGAGTTGGAGGTCCCTGGCAGCATCCTCCTCGGCAGGAAACAGACTCCTTCAGAGCGTGGTGGCGGAAAGGGGGCGTGCTCGAGGGCAGCCGTCGGTGTCCGGATTGCGGCTTCACTGCTTTCTTTACTCCATGCTTTTTGGTAAGTGACTTAAACTCTATAAACCCCAGCTTGCTCATTGTAAAATAAGCACACCAATAGACATTTCACAGCCTCCTTGTCTTAGATGAGAGAACGTATATCAAGTGCCTAGCCGTGAGAAGAACGTCCTCAAAGGTTATTTTTTACCCTGGCGAATTCATTTAGGATTGCTTGTATGCCGTGCAGTTGGCACGACACCCTCCGTCCACACCCGCAAGGGTGGCATACCCCAGGAAATGCCTCTGGGTGGAAAAGCCTGCAAATCTGTCATTCGTTCATTTGCTTATTCATTCTGCATGGGTTACGTATCAGGCATTAGGAATATAAAAACAAGTAAGACATAGTTTACCCCCAAGGGGCTCCTTATGGACCCATCACAACTTTTATCTAAATTACCCTTCTAAAAAGACTTCTTTCATGGTCTTAAATTTCTGACCTGTCACCTGAATCAACTCCTTGCTTTCACTGAGTCCACTGATAGGTTGACTACACTGGTCAGGAGACCATTAAAAAAAAAAAAAGTAGATTTCTCTTTATTTTCAATTAATTTTAATTCATATTGATTATCATTGCTTCTCATCAGTTAAGAGAATTCTTGCTAATGTGAATTAAAATCCACAAATTCCAGAGAACGATATAAACATATTGTCATCTGTCTAGTACCTAGTGATGCCTCCTATAGTATTTACAGTCGGGATCGCATTGAATAATATGGCCTGGCACACAGAAGGCACTTAATTTTAACTGGAGTGAAGTATAGTTCTCAGAGGGCAGATAATACATTTACTCTTCTGCTGCCCTGTAAATTAAGAATTGAATAAAAGAACTTAGGAGCTGTGTCATTTGCAGCCTCTGGGTGAACTGGACTCCCCCCATCCCCCTCAATGGGCACCTCCCAGTGTGATTGCTGGGGAAGTGTGGAGCAGGGGTGAAAAACACAGTCTTTGGCGTAAGGAGACACGGTATGCTCCAAGCTGGGCCACTCACTCTTGTAAGCAGTTCAGCAACTATTAGCTGTGATTTGAGGCTGACTTTTTGATCTCTCTGAGCTTCTGTTTCCTCGTCTGTAAACAGAGCATCCTAACAGCTCTCTGGCTCGTGATGAGAATTAAATGGGGCGGGGGGCTGTGCAAAACATGCCTGGCTCACCTCTCACGGGAGCGGCCAGTGAGGGTGGCTTTCTCATTAAGTCAGGTGTGGGGACCGAGGAGGTTGGAATTTTGGATGAATGGCTTTGCCTTTAGAGATTAACATTCCCATTATTACTGCATAAATCAAATGGACAGTCTTTGAGGGTTTATGGCCCTTCCATCTTCCTAGGAGGCACTGCTTCCTCCAGATGTAGTTCTTAACCCAGAGGCCCCCTGGAGGGATTCCCGAGGCGTCATCTATTAACAGGCTCTGGGCTGGATATACTGAAGAGGGAGGGGGCAGCCGTTCCCTGGGGAAGAGGGCAGCAAGGCTGGGGCCATGCCAGGTCCCTGCCCCCCTCCCTCCTACTTTATTTAGCTTTAGTTCGGGGACAAGGGCACTCAGGCCTGCAGATGGGAGCTGTTTCATCTTGGCTGGGTCAGAGGTTAATGGAGATAAGTAGTGTCTTCTTACCAGGAGGCCTCAGGAAAGCCCAGTGTGTTGTTGGAGTTGAATCGAGGTCTCTGAGATTGAACAGACTGATATTCTTCTACCTTGGGGAGAGAGAGTAAGGCTCTGTGTGAGGGAGGCTGCAGCGGGCCAGGCTGGGGGCCGGGGTGGCTGGAGGTCCGTGTACCTCCCTGAACAGCTCAGGGTGAAAAAAAGAGAGATGCCCACAGAACAGTCAGAACTCTGAGCTCAATGCACTTCAGTGTATGAAATTGGGAGCTTCCGCACAGCCCTACTTTGAAATAAAAGCAGCCCCTTTTCCTACCTTGCGAGCCTTGGGACCAGAATGGGTTTCTTTGCACAGACTACCGCTGTAGTAGCCTGTGGTCTGGCTGCCCCTGTGACTCGTGGGAACAGCAGGCTGGGGGCTGATCCAATTCTCCCTTTGGCTGGAGTCTGTTCTGATGAGGGCAGCATGTCTGGAAGTCCACAGACTTTAGACCTGGAGCTTCTTTTCTGAGACGAAGCAATCTCAACAATTCGATCCAGGTTACTAAAGAGAGGGCAAGTATTTAAATATTAGGAATGTTTCTAAACATCTGGCAGTCTCTGTTCTTCGGCAAAGCCTTTCTTGGTCATGCCACATAGAAACAGTCTTCCTCTGTTTTCCTAGAGCACTTTGTATCACTTCTCTGTGGCTTTAATCACTGGCTGCTTTGCATGCCAAACTCCCTCTCATCTCTTGCTAAATGGGGACTGAAGCAGCCTGCCTTCCCTTTTCCCTCCCTCTTCCCTTCCCTCTTTCCTTTTGTTCTATTCTTCCGTCCTGTCCTTTCAATGATACATAGTGGGCAGCTGTCTACCTGGTGCCTTCGAGGAGTTAGAGACAACTGTGAACAAAATAGACATAGTTCTTGTCCCTGGGGAACTGCTGTGTTAGTGGGCATGTTCACTCACTCCTCCCGCAAGACCGTACTCTGTGGGAAGCAGGAGCCCTATCATACTCCTCGTATCCCTTGTAGCAGCTTATGCCTTGCCAGCAAAGGGGGCTAAGATGCTTGTTGACTGATATATGCTTCTTGGTACATAGGTAGATGTTGCCAATTCAAAAGCTCCTGGGACCAAGTAAGTGGCTGAATGCCTGAGAAAGAGTAGGGAGCGGTGGTGACTGGCAAACTAGAGAACGTGGAAACTGGCACACAGCCATTACCGTCACCGGGGCTGGCTGTGGCCGTCTGGGAACGTGAGCCTTGTCTTGCTGGATCTTCTGATTTCATGAGGGAAGCTCAAAATTAGAATTTTAATGTGAAATCTCATTTTTAAATGTTGAAGTTTAATTCAGTTAAAAGACTAAGAAACTTCATCTGTGGCCCAAGGAGGAAGAGCACAGGCTGTCCAAGCGTTTTTGTCGTTAGGGATTCACTGCTTTGTGGTGTTCGGAAAGAGACGGGATACCATGTTGGAGGCCATCAGACTAGAAACCTGGGCTAACTCACAGGTTCCTACTGCTCTCCATCCCCTCGAGCCAAGCAGTTACCTCGAGGGTCCTGTCTACTGTGGAGACAGGTCTACTCACCTGCCTGTGCTTTCAGCGCCTCCCACATTCTCCAGCGAACACTCATCTGTAGCAGAGGGGGAAAGACCTCTCTGGGAAGATGTCGCAGCATGGCAGCAGCGAGTCTGGGAATGGCAGTGTTGCACCGTGGTCACTGTATTCCTTTAGGAGAGAGACCCGGATGTGAATCTTGGCACCCCCGCTGCCGGACATTACTTCACGTCTCTGGGCTTCAATTTCCTTATCTGTAAAATGATCATAATATCTGCCTTGTAGGGTCGTGATACGAATTATAAATTAAGGTTATAAATAATATTTAGAAAGGTTAAAGCATCTATAATCTCCTTATTTAGCATTCAAGGAGGCTCTGGAGAGCTTCTTAGCTTCTCAAGAGTCATGGCTTAGACTGGGCTGGCCTTGGATTTTTGGGAGGGTTTGAGTGGTAGGGCACTGGTGATTAAGGGGGTTGGGGGTGGGGACAAAATTGGGAGATAAATTGCGTAATTTAGTTCAACTTCATGCCTAGTGATGGGTTTGAATAAAATCGGTATTTTTATTTTTAATCAGTAATAAGAACACTGCTGAGACCATGGAGGTATAAAAAATGTTGTTCCTTCAGTCTCCTGTTGGTTGTGGGTGTTTTCTCTGTGTTTCAGACAGGCGGTGTTGGACCTGCAGGACACAGAGGTTGCTGGTGTTTGGGAATGGGGTATGATGGGAAAGCTGTAGACGTCTCTTCTGTGTATTCCTTGGGGTCACATTGGAAAGCAAGGAGAATGTTACAAACTTTGCCTCAGTTGTAGAGCTAGAATTCAGTACATGGAAGAGTCCCAAGTGGGTAATGCTTCTTTACATCTAGAATTATCCTGGGGTGTGTGTGTATACATATACATTCTGGCTTTCTGAAGATGCTGACGAGCCAAGATATGCCTGAGAAAATAAATACACCAAGTAGAGTAAGAGGCTAGGACCTTAGTTTCCCAAGTATTTCTCTAAAGCCTGCCACATCATTGCCATTAGGGTTACTGGCTCTTTCAGCTCAGCCTGAAAGAGAAACTTCAGGGAACTTGTGATAATGAGGACTTGCTCGATTGGCTTCTACCATGGTTAGAAAATAAACAGCATAGGTGAAAGTGGTGTCTCCCAGTCTGAATGGTGGGTAATCACTCTTTGAATTGTGGACTTGGAGGCAGACAGAAAGTTCTAAAGCCTTCTAACTGTGAGTCTCTTGAAGATTACTCAACCTGTCTGGGCATTAGTTTCCCCATCAGTAAACTGGAGTTGATTCCACCTTTCTGCAGGCTAGGCAAGCATTGCACAGGATACGGATGGAAGGTGTTTTCTCTGTGGTTACCCCTCTTGGAAAAACTCTGGAGTCTCTGTATACTTATGCACATATTTTGAAGTCAGGGCTGCTTCCATTAAGGTACGGAAATGTATAAGAGTGTGACTTTAATCAACTGAAGAAAAAAGATAAAAAGATGTCCATTTTTGTCCCAAGCCCCACTCCTACACCCTCCCTGGAAAAAATCTAGAAATAACATCTGTAGAGCTAGACACTAAGAATGATGGAATATGTGCATGGCAAACGGGATCTAAATCCAATCAGTTGCAGAGAAGATGACCAGCCTGATAGCCTTCTGGGGCTTCTTTGGGGGTAGGGGGGATGTCTCCCTGAAGGATAAAGCCCCCTGGACCTCCTAGTTTACTGAATACCCCATCCCTGAGTTCCCATGGCTTCTGTGAACGGGGAAGTGAAAATGAAGATTGGGGGCTGGGAGAGCCTCCTGGGGCTCCTACTGGCGACTTCCTCCTATAAATCAGCCTTAGACAGCTGCGTCCACTTGCGCCACAGGATAGAAAAATAGACCCTGTTGCTAGACAGCAACACAGGCTCCACAAACATTATGGGATCAGAGGGCAGGGGGCTTAGCCCAAGCACTAGCCAAACAGCCCCACCGCCCCACAGATCCATTTGTTTATTTTCACAGTGGCATGGCCTGTCTGTGCCACAGGAAGGAGGAAGACCCCCCAGCCCCACTCTGCTCTGCATCTGTAGACCACTTACTGCTCACCCCTGCAAAGGCCTGCAGTGAGGCCTGCTGACCTGCTAGCTCATTGATTTGTTTGAGTTGCACATGGACTGTCTGCTAGGTCTAAGTTTCTTTTTTTTTTTTTTTTTAAAGATTTTATTTATTCATTTGACACAGAGAGAGAGATTACAAGTAGGCAGAGAGGCAGGCAGAGAGAGAGGAGAGAGGAGGAAGCAGGCTCCCTGCTGAGCAGAGAGCCCGATGTGGGCCTCGATCCCAGGACCCTGGGATCATGACCTGAGCTGAAGGCAGCGGCTTTAACCCACTGAGCCACCCAGGCGCCCTGCTAGGTCTAAGTTTCAAAGCTAATGGGGAAGTGCTCAGTCTGCAGAATATTCAGCCATTGGATTTTATTAGGTCTGCCGATTATCTGATTGAGCAAGAAAGAGAAGCCTCGTACTGACCTATTCTGCCCTCCTCTCTTCCCGTGATGCACCCTACCATCCCTCACCCCTGATTCTGTCATCAGGATCTTCACTTTCCAGTTGGCATCTGACCCACCCTGATAAACAGGCTATGGCAGCTGCAAGGCTAAGCCTCCTTCCTTTGACTTGAATCGATGTCTGCTCAAATAAAAGCACCTTTCCAATATTTTTAATAAAAAATTTAAAGCATACATTAAAGTAGAAAGACTTTACAGTGAACACCTGTAAATCCACACTTAGGTTCTATTAACATTATAATACTTGCTTTATCATATCTATTGATTCATCTTATTTTTGACACATTTCAAAGAAAATTGCACACATTTGTACCCTACCCCATAATTACTTTGTTATGTACACCAGTAACTAGACTTCAATATTTGTTTGCAGTTTTTCTTTTTTTTTCTTTTTTAATATTCGATTTATATATAGGTGCTTCTATGTTGGGGGTTTAGAGCATTTTTTTTCTTTTAACATAAAACATACATACAATGCAATGCACATATCGTTAATGTTTGTTAGTGAGTCCACAAATGCATGCATCTGTATAACCCAGACCCCTACCAAGATATAAAACATTGGCATCACCTAGGAAGTTCCCTCCTGTCCCTGTTCAGTCAATACCCACCTCTACTCCTTCAGAAGCAACTACTGCTCTGGTTATTTCCTCCATAGATTAGGTTGGCCTGTTCTAGGTCTTCATATAAATAGACTCAAGCACTCTGCTTCCTTTGTGCAAAGTCTCTTTCATTCAGCATGATGTTTTTGAGAATTTTCTATGTTTTCTGTTTCAGTAGTTTGTTTCTTCTTTTACTGGATAGGTTTTCATTGCATGAGTATTCCAAAGTGTGTTCTTCCATTCTCCTCCAATTTTTTGGGCCTGGGCTGTTCCACTTGTCAGATAGTATAAAAAAAAGTTGTTATGAATATTCTTGTTCAAGTCATGTTGTGGACATATGTTTTCATTTCTCCTACATAAATATCTAGAAATGGAATGACTAGCTTATAGAAAATGTGTAGGCTTATTTTATAAGAAACTGGCAGATATTTTTTCCAAAGTGATTTTAATGTTTCACATTCTACCAACGATGTATGAGAGTTCTGGTTGCCCCACATCTTTGTCAATGTTTGGTGCTGTCATTCTTTTGATTTTAGCTATTCTGCTAGATGTATAGTGGTATCTCATTATGGTTTTAATAAATGCTTAATTTTAATATATAAATTTTTATATATATTAATGATATAACTGATATAGTTGTTTTGTTGTATATCTAAAGGTTTAACTTATATAGGTTAAAGTTTAAGATAATACATATAGTTGTTCTACATGCTGAGATTTGAATGATCAGTATCCCTGGCTGGGGTTTCAACTTTAATTTTCATTTTCTAGAAGTAGTTTGGAGCATATAGGTACTTGCCTTAAAATATCCTGGGATTTAGTTAAATATGTTTATTCCAAATTATTCTGATTACTGTTCATTAATACTCATCTGGTATGAGAAAACCCATTATAAGGCTTCCTTGGGCAGGATGTGTATTTGAAGAAGTGAGTAAGGGATGTGCTTTAGGAACAGGGTTTGAGAAGCAGAATCTTGGGAATGTTGTCTTTGAATGAACGAGGGTCAGCAAGCATGTCAGTTTTTAGGGATGTTTGCATTGCATGTTTTGCGGCAGCATTTGGAGCTTTTCCTTGAATTCATGGTCTGAAATATCCAGAATGGAACGAACACCAGTCCTCCTCGCCATCATCTTTGGCTTCCCAGCAACCGGTTCTGGTTTCTGTCCTGTTTCTCTTGCTGCTGCTGCCCAGGCTGCCCTTAAACAGACCCCTTTCCTACTCTGTATGCACTGCCTATGCTTTGATTCCAGGCTGGTGGCTCTGAGTCTCACATATACGTAAATTTCTCTCTCCAGTGTTATCCTTTCTCCAGAAAGGAGACACCTCCTTGCTAAAAGTACACATCTGTTTATGATTACTTAATAATTCCCTGTCACCTGTAAGAGAAAGCCTGTAACAACTAACAATTTTTTTTGGAATGCCCACTCCCAGCCCAGTTCCATACTAAGCAGTTTATGTGCATTATCTAATTTAATTTCCACAGCCATATGTATGAGGTAGGTCATAGTTTTTTTTTTTTAAGATTTATTTATTTATTTTTGAGCGAGAGAAATGGAGGGAGGGGCAAAGGAGAGAGAATCCCAAGCAGACTCCCCACTGAGCGCAGAACCTGATGCGGGGCTCGATCTCAGGACCCTGAGATCATGACCTGAGACGAAACTAAGAGTTTAATGACTTTTAGTCTGACTGAGCCACCCAGGCGCCCCACAAAGTAGGTCAGTTTTATATTCATTCTTAGATGAGGAAACTGAGACTTAGGGAGGTTAAGTGATTCAATTATGGTCATATAGCTGATGAACTGTGGATTTGATATTCAAACTCAGGCAGTCTGACACCAGAATCCAAACTTCTAAGTTCTGTATCAAGCCTTAGTGATAGCACTTCTCCTGCTCCCTGAGCTTTGGTTCTGATACTTTCTATCTCACCTCTTGCCTCATGGTGTGCTTCAGCCACACAGACAGATTTACTGTTACTTGAAGCAAGCCAGGCTCCTTCATACCTCCCTAACTTGGCAAATGCTGTTACACCTGCCGACAGTAGTTGCTAACATTGTCATCTTTTCTGTCAGTAGAATTCCTCTGGCAACAGTGAGTCCAAGCACCACTGCACCTGCGGAATCTTCTAGAACAATTGCTGGTGCTCACTCCAACTTTTGTTTGTGTTGTTTTGGTGTTTCAGCCTGTGAGTGACTTGAGACAGGAGGTGGACCATGTTTTACTCACCTGGTACTCCTAGAAGTTAGCCGAGGATCCCTTAGGTGGGGTTCCCTGGGTAACCAAGGCTGAGAACAATCCTGGGAGGAAGAGAGGAGTACAGCTGGACAGAAGGCAGTTGAGCTAAGTACATTTACTTCAGAAGCCTCAGCTGGTCCATGAGGAGCTCTGCGGTTGTTATTTAGATTTATTCCTCGTTGAGTCAGGGGGTTAGGCCTCCGTCCCCCAGTGCCTACCAATCATTTGCTGTAAGGTGCCCTGGGAAGTGGCATAACCTTAGGTGGTGCTTAGAGGTATTCAGGGAGAAGAATTTAGCTCTGAGCCTGCAGGACCCAAAATACTTTAAGCAGCTCAGAAAACGGGTACTTCAGTAGTTCACCACCGCATGCACTACCCTTAGCAAACATGTGCAGGAAGAACAAATACAGGAAGGGAATTGCCCTTAAGCAACTAGATTAAATATACTGTGTAGCTTCTGTTGCATGTGGAAGTCTTTAAAAAAAAAAAGAAAAATTTTAGAGAACTTGGGAATGGATTAATAGAGCATTAGTGGATTAAGTATGTATTAAGAAAACATATGTTTGTTTGATTTTGCCAGAATAGAAAGATTCCTCATATACTGAACATTGCTTAGCAGTACATTTGTCATTTCTAAAAGAGGGAAGGGATATGTCTATAAAATTAAAAAAAGACTTCTTTTTTGCTTAACAATCCACTAAACACATTAAGTGATAAGTATATTGGAGGCATGTTTATTAATCATTACTAGATTCTGAGACCATAGATGTGACCTCAATGCATCTATTATCTCTTCTCACTATGGTCACTTAGGATGAAATGGACCTGTTCCAGCTTTTCCTATTGATTTCCTTTCTCAAATAGAACCAGTACCTTGAGTTCCAAAGTGCTTCTTTGAGTGTTAGGTTTAGCTTTATTAAGTAGAGTTTATGAGTCAGCAGTCCTCCCCCCCCCCCCCCCCCCCCCCCCCCCACGTTCTCGTNGGTTTGAGTGGTTTACAGTCTCCTTAAGATATCATCATCAGCCAAAATTATCATCCCGGTTCCTCTCTCCCAGAAGGAGGCAAAAGTAGCCCTTTGGGTTAAGACTCTGGCCCCAGAAGCCACAGAACCTTTGACCTCGAGCCATCCTATGGAATCCGAACCGCCTCTGGAGAGACTCAGAATGACTGAGCCTGTTAATGGACTCCATCCTCTTTGTGGAGTATCTCAAATTGTGGTCATTTAGAGCATAATTCTGGAATTGTTTATTGACCTGTATAAACACATATAACATTTATCACTATAAATGTAACAGGTGCTTCCCAGCCTGCCAGCTGGAGGTACTTCAGAGTCTCCAAAATAGTATCAAAGTGGAATTTTTCAGGCTCAGCTGTCTTCACAAAGAACTGCAGGAACCTCAGCCTCCTTTAAATTCTCCCTTTGAGTTCAAGGCGGGAAAGGTTGGGCAGAGGGACTCTGTGGCATCTTCAAAATTGCCGTCGTTCTCCACATTCTACACAGTTACCTGATTTTCCATGGAAAATGACAATGGTAGAGCATCCACCCACAACAGCATAATGCTCTTTTTCATCTCAGTGGAGTGGCGTGCTCAGCATTTCATACCAATGACCCCACTAATTCATTCATTCAACAAACACTTAAATTGAGTGCTTATTATGTGCTACATGTTGCTCTAGGTAGTTGGGGTATATCTATAAACAAAACATATCTAGTCCCTCCTTCCATGGTGCTTGCAATCGAAAGGGGAAGGAGATGCTCCATGAACAGATCAGTACAAGTCAGGTGGTGGTGTGAGCCACGAAGGAGAGTAAAGCAAGAAAAGGGGATATAGAGCAATGGTGAGGGTGGGTGTTATTTAATACAGAGAAGGTGATATTTGGGCAAAGATTTGGAGGAAGTGATGTACTGAATCACATGGTTACCAAAGGGTATTAGAAAGGTTAAGAAAGGGTTAACATGGTTAAGAAAGGGTATTCAAGGCAAAGAGATAGCAAGTTCAAAGCAGGCTTGATATATTTAAGGAACAGCAAGAAGGCCGATGTAAATGGAATAGAATAATGGAGGGAGAGAAGAGTAGGAGGTATTAGGGGCGGGTCACATGGGATTGTGCAGGCCATGGAACAACTTTGAGTCTTCCTCTGAGATAGGAGGCATTAAAGGGTTCCAAGAAGATGAATGACATGATTTGACTTTTAGTTTAGCAAAATACCTCTGACTTTTGTGTGGAGAATACACTGTAGGGGGTGAAGAGAAGGGTAGAAGTTAGGAGACCACTGCAGTTGTCAAGGGGAGAGATAATAATGTCTTGTAAAATAGAGGTAATGGGCGCCTGGGTGGCTCAGTGGGTTAAAAGCCTCTGCTTTCGGCTCAGGTCATGATCTCAGGGTCCTGGGATCGAGGCCCGCATCGGGCTCCCTGCTCAGCGGGGAGCCTGCTTCCCCCCTCCTCTCTCTCTGCCTGCCTCTCTGCCTCCTTGTGATCTCTTTCCCTCTGTGAAATAAATAAATAAAATCTTAAAAAAAAATAGAGGTAATGGTGAATGAGCTGAGAAGTGGTCAAATCCTGAATATATTTATAAGGAAGTGTTAACAGAATTTGGTGAGGGATTGAATGGGAGTATGAGAGAAAGAGAGGATGACTCCAAGGATTTTGTCATTAACAGTTGGTTAAAATGGAAAAGTCATTTACTGAGACCGGGGGGCGACTGAAAGAGGATTGGGTTTGACATGTAAGATGTTGAGTAAGTTGTTGGAAATATGAGCTTGGCCTAAAGGGGGGAGGTATTGGGTTTGGAGACATACATTTGGAGTATGTAGCATGTAGAGAATATTTCAAGCCAAATAAAATCAGAGTGAGTATAGACAGAGAAGATATGAGGTCTGAAGCTCCGCAGCATTTAGAGGACAGAGGAGATTGAGAAGGAGTGACTAACTAAGGTTTTTTTGGAAATAAGATGAAAGTATTTCAGGAAGAAAGGATAAATTAAGTCAAATACTTCTGATGTGTTAGGTTAGATGAGGACTTAGAAATGAGCATTGCTTTTGGCAATAGAAGGTCATTGGAGACCTTAAGCCATCATGGTGGAGTGTGGAATTGAAAGCAAGTTGGGATGAATTAGAGAATTGAAGGAGAAGTAGAAGTAACAAGTACATGCAAGTCTTTGTAGTAGTTTACTTTAAAAGGGAACAGAGAGATGTAGCTAGAGGAGGAAATGTGGGGCCCAAGGGGTCTTTTTTACAAAAAGGTGTGGGTACAACACAGTGTTTATATGATAGTAGGATGATCCAGTAGGGCAGAAAAAAACTGATGAAGCAGGAGGAAGTTGAGCTAACTCTAAGAGCCATGTTCTTGAGCAGTGGGAGGCAGTGGGATTCCGTGCAAGAGTAGAAGGTGTGGCCTTTGCTAGGGCATGGGTAAGTTACTTGTCAATAAGGGAGAAGCACAGATGCAGGTAAGATGGTCGACTAAGTCGTGGGAACATGTGCAAGTCCTCTTTTGATTGTTTCTTTTATCTTGGTGAACTGAGAGGCAAGGCCAGGGGCAGAGTGCTGGGCTGAAGACTTGAAGAAAGGTGAGAGGAAGTGCTATAGTTGTCTCGAAGAGTGGCAGAGTCAACTGACAAAGAAAACAGTAAATTTGCTGCAGAATCAAGGTCTTATTTGAGAATTTGAAGAAAGATCCATCAGTGTGGTTGCATACCTTTTTCTGGCCATGCTCGGTTACCTAGGTAGGTATGTAGAGTAGGCAAAACGTTGGAGATTAGTCAGGTGATAGCAGAAGGAGACAGTGACCAATTTGCCCATGGACTCCAAACAAACAATCAACTGCTAGTTATTGTTTGTCTACATTAAGCAACAGAGCACACCCCCTTAAAGTCTCTGAAACTTGTCCAAAGTGAACGGGACAAAAATATGTCATTTTATCCAAAAGGCCCTCCCATGTAATGCTATATCCTGCCACACTCATGTGCCCCAACATTCTCTCTCACCAGGACACAGGTGATATGAACCCAGAGAAGGTGTGGTTCTAGGATAGTTCTTCTCCCCCAGTGGCCAAAGGGGCCTAATACATGGGCTGTCTTACCACTGTCTCCACACTCCACCCCAGAATCTAGTCCTTCCCTTTTTCAGTTCAGCCAAGACTTTGGCTCAAGTAGCAGGAGCCCTTTGGCTGTGTCTGGAACATTCCTCGGCTGCATATACACAGAAGGAGTCTGAATGCTGCGACCTCTGTCATCAAATTCCCCCATTAATTTGTTTTCCTTGTATGTGGATCCTATGGTTCCCAGGAAACTTGAAGAATAAATAAAGAGGCTATTTATTTATATTGTTGCAACAGAGATTCACTCTTGTATTTATTTAGTGATAGACTTAGGAATGACAAGAAATCCTCCCTTTCTTTTGAAAGCCCTTTGAAAATGTTTGTTACAAATAAGATTTTATGTATGTTTTAAAGCAGCAATGATATTCCCATCCTATGAACTGAGAATCAGGGGTACATGATTTGGAAATGACTCTTCTGTCATCCTGACACTCAGTACTTATTTTTCTCTTCAATTAACTGGAATTTTCTATTAAATAATGATGATCTTGCCAAAATTTTCTTTCACATTTATAGTGTCTTGACACAGTGTCCAACTGTCAGTAATGCAAAATTGGAATCACATAAACAACGTTTTGTTATTGTCCTGGGGTTAAAAATCCAAAATCATAAAGGTGTTACACTGATTCTGCCAACTGTCCCTACATTTTTTTTTTCTTGCCACATGCCCCAGCCAGCTAAACTCTTGTGCAGGTTTCCTCGCATGGCCTAGAATTATACATTTTCTTTCTTTTTTTTTTTTTTTAAGTTTTTATTTATTCATTTGACACAGAGAGAGAGATTACAAGTAGGCAGAGAGGCAGGCAGAGAGAGAGGAGAGAGGAGGAAGCAGGCTCCCCGCTGAGCAGAGAGCCCGATGTGGGCCTCAATCCCAGGACCCTGGGATCATGACCTGAGCCGAAGGCAGCGGCTTTAACCCACTGACCCTCCCAGGTGCCCTAGAATTATACATTTTCTTACCATGTCAGATTCTTCTCATATTTGTGCTGTTCACGTTTTCTTTCCTGAACCCCAGCACTCTTCCAAATTGTGCATTTTCCAGGAGTGAGAAATGGGATTGAGATATAACCACTGTGGAAAACAGTCTGGTGCTTTCTTAAGGAATTAAAAATAGAAGTACCATCTGATCCGGCAATCCCACTTCTAGGTTTATGTCCAAAGGAAACAAAATCATTATCTTGAAGAGAGAGCTACATTCCCATGTTCACTGCAGCATTATTAACAATTGCCAAGGTATTGAAACAACCTAAGTATCCATCTATATATGGGTGGACAGAGACGTCGTGGTATATTTACAATGGAATATCATTCAGCCTTAAAAAGGAAAATGCTGTCATTTTCCAGACTCATACAGAATGGGGCCAGCTATTGGAGGGTGGGGGAAATAGGGACAGGTTGGTAAAGGGCTGTAAGTTTTCAGTTATAAGATGAGTAAAGTCTGAGAAACTAATGTATACTGTGGTGTCAGAGTCAACTGACAAAACAGTAAATCTGACGCAGAACCAAGGTCTTATTTGAGAATCTGAAGAGAGATCCATCAGTGTGGTTGTGTACTTTGTTCTGGCCATGCTCAGGTAGGGGGCAGACAAGGAAATGGGCCAAAGCTGGCTGCAGAGCAGAGACCAGCCCCGCTCTGTGGATCACTGCAGCTTGATTCACACAAGCCAGACCTGTACCCTCCATCACCCACTGCTAATCCTTCACAGCCAGCTCTCATTCAAATGCCTGGGACCGCCCGATTTTGGCAAGGGCTTGGGATAGAGGCTGCCTGTGTGAGCCGCCCCTGAAGTCGGAGAGGCAGAGGGGAAGGGAGGAGAGGGGTGATGGATGACCTTGCAGCCCTGAGTCCTTGAAACAGTGCTGAAAGGAGAGTCCCAGAAGTGTTGCCATTAGCATCAGGAGCCCAGGCCTCTGCTGTCATAGGGCAGGGCAGCTCTGCTCTTCCCCAAGCTGTAGACCTAGGAAAACAATGTCTGTGGAGGCCCGAGAGAAAGGCTTCTGCAGAGCAAGGATGCTCTTGAATTCTTCTAGCCCATGCTGGTATTATTCAAGACAAATCCACTCCCCCTGCCCCCGAAATGGTCCACGTTGAGAAAGAATGATGAAAAGACAATGGTCCATTTAACAGAGCAGATGCTTTCAGCTCCTGTTTTAACTTCCTTCCCATCCTGTCATCACTCGTTCAAGTGCAGAGTTTTCACAGATTGGAAAGGAATTGTCTGGAGGAAAGGCCTTTCCCTGCATGTGTTAGGCATGGGAGGGAGTGGACTTAGTATGTAAAAGTTGAGGTGGAGATGGTGAGTGGGGACTGGAGGGGCACATGAGGGACAGTCCCAGAGGCTAGGCTTTCCATTGTGCTTCATGTACGTTCTGACCTTTCTACTGTAGCTTGTTCCTAGAGCTGCCCATCTCCTTCCGGCTCAGGCCCTCACACGTGCTCTTCCTAGAAACAGAAACCTCTCACGAAGCACCTGTGACACCAGTTAACATCCATCAAGTGCTTTCAATGCATCAGACACTGTGCCCCTGTGCTAAGTACTGTATGTGACTGATTATTTCCTTCAGTTCTCCCAGCTGCAAAGTGGGAACGGTTATCCCCAGTTTAGAGATGACGAAGCAACTGCCCTGAAAGGTTAAGAAATCTGCCAAGGCTTCACAGCTAATGAGCAGACGAATTAGGATTTGATTCTAGGTCTGTTTGACTTCAGAATGTGTGCTCTGTTTTATCATTTATTTAAAAACCAACTTCTGTATCTTTTTTCTCCTATTAGGTCTAAGTTCCTCGAGGGTAGGACCTATGTAGGTTTTATTCATCTTTCCCCTGGGACCTAGCATGGTCTTGGCATATATATAAATATTTATAAAAATAATGAATAAAAAGTGAAATGAAGAATAGTTGTAGCCTCAGGGTACTTCACTGTGGACACGTAGGTATTTCATTATGGCTCCTTCCTCTTCTCAGGGTCCTCCATGATCCTCAGTTGCCGGTGGGCCTCACTACCGTCTAGTTTGAGCAGTAATTTGGAAGACAGATTTAGGGAGGAGTCCTCTCCTTGGAGACTGTATATCCAACCACCATCTTGACACAACCACTTGAATCCCTAATAGATTTCTCAAATTCGTTATTGTAACTGGTCCTTCCTCATTCTTCTCCATCTTAGTCAATGGCTATGTCACCCACCCAGTTGCCAAATTGCAAAAACCTGAGAGACAGGGACATTCTCGATGCTTTCTGGATGTTATTCCTCACATTCAATCCAATTGCAAGCCCTGTCGTTCAGCCTCCAAAAGGTATCTGTAGCTTGTCTATCTCTTCCACCACTATCTTACCTGAAGGCACCGTTGCAGTAACCTCCTTACCTAAAGGATCCCTTGTTTTGACAATAGTGTCTAGATCTTTTTGGGTTCTCATTGGTTCATGAATTCCTATGAGAGGAAAGGGGTTAGGTAAGTACCACCAGGTAGGGCAGCACGCAGAATGCATGGGTGGTTGGGTTGGTTCATTTGAGCATAGTATTTATGCTCGAATATCAGTGTAGGCTGAAGTAGTAGGCAGGATTTGGTGATCAGAGCAAGTCTCTGCTTGGCAAGGAGAGATCACAGCCTAGGATCCAACTCTGGAATTGCTGTGGTTGCTGCTGCTTTCTCTTTCCCATTATCTCTGTGCATCTTCTCTTGGTTAGAGTCAGCTCATAGACCCAGAGGACCCCATGCCAAAAGCATAATCCCTCCGCCTTCCTTCCCCTCCTTCCCATCCTTATCTCAGCCCACTTGCATCTTTCCCAAGGCACACAGGTTGATGAGACCAGCACTCCTAGCCTCCAGAAAGGGATCCTAAGAGAGCTGAGAGACACCTGGTAATATCTTCATTAGCTTTTCTCAGATGCCCAGATACTATGAAGCCAGATGATAGCTAGAAAATCTCCTAGAACACTTTGGAAACTTAGAGTCTTGGGATAGATATGTGGGTTAGTTGAGAAGTCTGAGCTGACCTATTTGTTCTCATGTCCTGGCATGTCTCAACCCTGAGACTGGAGATAACTCTGGCCTCAGATGGAATGAAGAACTCTCTAGAAGAGAGTTCACTGGTATACCTGCACTTCAACAAACACCCCACCCCCAACCTGTGCAAACACCCTCCAACACACATACCTACAAACTCCCCTCTTACCTCCAGCATACTCATAACACCCAGCCAGTTCCAGAATCTTGGCAAAGCCTGAACTATATAGGAGTAAGAAGTAGTGTCTTTCATACAGGGTAGAGAGTACTGAGACCAAAGACCACAGATAATGGCCAGGGGAAGAAGAATTCATATGCAGATAAGATTCAGGGATGCTTATGGGAGAACAAGAGTGAAGCAAACCTTGCACATTAAGTGATTTTAAAAAAACGATTGTGTAGGAGATGCCTGGGTAGCTCAGTCAATCCAGCATCTGCCTTCAGCTCAGGTCATGATTCTAGGGTCCTGGGATCGAGTCCTGCATTGGGCCCCTTGCTCAATGGGAAACCTGCTTCTTCCTCCACCTGCTACTCCCCTTGTTTGTGCTCTCTCTCTCGACAAATAAATAAAATAGATATTATTTATTTATTTATTTGACAGAGAGAGATAGAGATCACAAATAGGCAGAGTGGCAGGCAGAGGGAGAAGGAGAAGCAGGCTCCCCATTGAGCAGGGAGCCCAACGCAGGGCTTGATCCCAGGACCTCAGGATCATGACCCGAGCCGAAGGCAGATTCTTCACCGACTGAGCCACCCAGGCGCCCCCAAATAAAATATTTTTTTTATAAATTATTGTATAGGAAGAGATGACTATTTCTTTCACATTGAGGGGTGCAACTTTCTTAAAAGCAAGGGCCATGTTTTGATCATTTTGTATCCTTCCTACTACCCCCAGTGCCTTGTATAAGCTTATGGAATAGTTGTTGCATTTATACGGAGCCTTATAATAGACTTTATGTGAAATATTCTAAGCACATCTTCATGGTAGCCCACCATCCGAGCTTCCAGGAGGATGGAAAATAATTTCTGTGTCAGAGTGCCTCCAAGATTATTCAGAGCTGGCATAGAGAGGATTATAAGAGTGAGAAATTTTGTAGTCAGACTCTCTGGGGCCTCTTCGAAGAAGGTGTTTATAACACATTTTGCTGACTGCTTCTATAAATCCCAAGAGCGCTGATAATTTTACATCAAAAATAAAGTGAAAATGAAGCAATTTGGCTGTGAAAACATCCTTGCAGTTCTACTAGTTGCTTCTGATTGTAATTTGGCTGTGCATAAATTTTTACTGTTTGCATTATGCTATGGAGAAAAACACATCCTGATGCTTTAGAACAGAACAGTGTCTAAAAACAGTTCCAAGTTCGAGGGTGAGGAGAATTCTTTGCAGCAAGCTTGGCCAGCACTCTTGAGAACATAGGGAGGAAACTTTTTATTCCCTGAGAACCACTGACCTCAGCCCTCTTTTGGCCTTTGTAGTGCAAATACTGGATCTGTGGAAGCATTTGGAGGATCATTAATTAGAAGCTGGTGCCCCTTAGCATGAAGAGACAATGTTCAGATTCAAGGAGCTGAAATTTTGGTTGAGGCCCACTCTCAAACACTGTGTTTTTTAATTGTTCTTTATGAATAATTAAAAAAACATTTTGGAATAATAAGACCAATAAGAGCAGGGAATTGACATCGTAATAGCTAACATTTATTGAGTGCTTACTAGGTGCCAAGAACTATTTTATGGGCATTAAATCATTTAATCCTCACAGCATCACTGTATTTAGAGATGAGGAAGTCTAGAAAAAGAAAAGTGAAATAAGCTGACCAAGGCCACATGGTAGAGCCAGGGCTCAGTGTCCCCCATTAGCCTGAAGCCAGAGCTGAGCTCCTACTGAGCGACATCACTGCCTGTTAGTGCCAGACCATTTGTAAAGTAGATCTAGGACAACAGGCTTTATATTTGGTGCTGGGTTCCAGTTCTTAGGTTCCCGAAAAGTTAATCCATTTAGAAAAATCAAAATCAAAAAAAAAAAAAAAAAAGGCTAAAACTGGAGGGTCTACCCTTTGTTTTCTGCTAGTCCAAGGCCAGCTAGGCTGACAAAGCCAGTTTAAGGCAGTTTAAGATTTTTCCCTTTCCATGGCCAAATCTGTTTTAGATAGAATCTTCCAGCTGGTTCTGATTTGCGGCACGGTGCTCAGTTTTCCAAACAAGCCATGCACTGGCACCTCAGAATTCCATTCCAGTTAAGGTTAGTTCGGTTGTGCCGCAATTCTCAAGGCACCCCCCCTTTTTAATAGAGGTGGTATTAATGATTCATTCTTATTGTTGTACATTGTAATATTTTTACATGCAATTTTCTCCTTCAGTTCATTGCTTCCTACAAAGAAGGTTGTGGGTATGATTATTGTATTATAATTGAAAACAGCTGACTTCATGGATTTTTTACATTTTACCTAGTTTTCCAGCTGGGTCTGACTCTGGCTCATCATGTGAGGCACAAGGGGAGGTGCTTTGGAGGAGAAAGTTGGGGGAGGGTGTCAAATCATTGCTTCCGTAGCCAACATCAATAGTAAACTAGCTCCAGAGAGGAAAAGGCAAGATTTCTTCCAGGCAACTCTTTCAGAGGCTAAGAAAATTGCCCAGAGAGTAACTTTCAAACAGAAAAAGCAAGAGAGAAAAGTATAAGGGAATGTATGGGTAATGATACCATAGGCCACCATCCTCTTGAGTGCTTATTATCTGCCAGGCACTGTTCTTCAAGTTATGTTCTTTAATCCTCACACCAACCCCATTTTGAAACCCCATGAGACAACTGAGACTAGGGAGAGTAAGGATAAAATTTAAGCAAGGGATCTGGGATTCAAGTCTGAGATTTTCTGAGGCCAGAGACCAGGCTTGTAAGCCCTCATCCTATATTCCCTCCTACTGGACTTTCCTGCCCATGTGAGGTTCTGGCTGGGGAACCATTCAAAGCTCCATTCAGAAGGACACCTCAGCCTTGCTCTACCTCAATGCTTTCCTGGATTTCCCAGTGGGAAGGTGAGTGTCACCTGTGATGGAGACCTCTTCCTTAGTCTGATAAGAGCTCTTATTCTTTCCGACCACATCACGTTTAGTATTACTCTGTACACCTGTGTACTTCTCTCAACTCCCTAAGGGATTGTAAGGGGCGAGGTGTTCCCATTTATAGGGTTTTCCTATATGAGAAATATTTATAGATGTTGAAGATGTGGACCATGGATGGTTTCCTCTGTGTCTTGTTCTATTTACTGGAGATTCTTAGCACAGTGAGTCATTGGGGATGAACTTTTGGTCCAGCTACTTGCTCATAAGGTAAATTCTCTGGAAGTCATTCAGAATTACAGTAGTTACTGTGGTCTGAATATTTGTGTTCCCCTTAAATTCACCTGTTAGAATCCTAATGCCTGATGTGATGGTGTTAGAAGGTGAGGCTTTAGGGAGACCCCACAGAGGCTAGGGATCCCTGGCCCTTTTTTGCCATGGGAGGATATAATGAGAAGTTTCAATAAATTTCTGCTGTTTATAAGCTACCCAGCCTGTGGTATTTTGTATAGTGACCTGAATGGACTAAAACAGTAGTAGAGATCTCTAACTTGATTGCTCATCTTTTCTCAGACACATTCTTTAACTGTCATTGAATGGCCAAAGGAAGATGTGCCAGAATTTTATGTTGACTCAGAAGAAAAAAGGAGCAGTTTTCAGTCCTGTGTGTGTAGTTCCCAGGGCAGGCTCCTTTACCAAATGCTTGGCACCTGTGATCTGCTGTTCTCAGCTGCGCCTCAACCCTCTTGGTTGTTGGGCTTGTTTTTGGCAAGCAATGTTAGAACACCTTATACTACTTAGAAGGAGGTCTTAAAACTTGAGGAGAAGTATATGCAATTCATGAGTTTTCCTTTAGTTTTTCTTTCCCTTTGTGCGATGGCAGTGACATTGAAAAATGATGAGATTATTCTTGGCTAGAGTCTATCCTGTAATTTCATATAATTATTCCAGATTCTGTGCAACAGATCTGAATTACTGAGGTAAATGTATAGACTGAATGACTTGCAATCTGGATTTCTTATAGAAAGAGACCTAAATGATTTTGATATATTTTTTTGGCTTTTTCATCTTAGATGCAGCCCCAGATTTATTGTATTTCTTGATTTAGTGAGATGCTTTGTGCCCTTTCAAAGAAATATTTATGTCTGCTTCTTTCTAGAATGGAAAAGAAAACACCTTAATTTTTTCCCTTAATGGGCAAATTATTCTTTAAAATATAAATAAACATTGGGTATAATGTCATTAGTCAATGTGGTTTTCTATTGGCGGGACTTCTGCTCTGTCTCCAGCAATGGGGTCCTCTCTCTAAAGGAGACAATTCATTTCCCCCTGGCTGTAGTGTTTTTGTATTTAGGTGACTCTACTGTTTAGGCTACAGACTCAAGGTTCAAAGGGCAAGGCTTTCCTCTTAGGTGAAGGTACCTCAGGATATACCATATTCCTTACCAAAGTAAAAGAAAGAATTTTATTCATCAGAAATTTTCCATGAAATTTATTAACAACAACAACAAAAGTCAGAATTCCCAGAAGGTTGCATGCTTCCTTCTCAGGGGACTGAGTGAGGATCTGGTGACATGGGTCTGGTGAGTTCTCCAGCCAAGTGGCCAGGGAGCGGGTCAGTCCGGATGGTCACACCTGGCCTAGTTAGCCTGGGAAAGGGCTCAGGGGCAAATGGAAGAAGTAAACAGAGAGCAGAGCTGCTGCGGTGAGGCAACCTCAAAACTGAGCAGACCGAAAAAAGTTGAGCAGTTATACTGGATATGGAATTTGGAGGATAAGAACTGGGGTCTAAAGATAATTTCTGGAAAACTTCCTGGTTAGTACTCTATATAAACTCCTGGGTGATCCATTAAAAAAAAAACTATAGCAAATATTTGCAATATAGTCCAAAGTTTATGAGATCAGATTTGTGTTTCCCTTGAATGTAACTCCCAGCTGAGAATGAGTCACATGGGGCCTTGGAGTTTATCTTGATTCAATTACATATTACAAAATATAAATGCATTCTTTAGTAAAATATCAATGCAGTAATGTCAACTAATCAAGCTACCAGGGTGTTGGAAGATCGTTTTGAGTAGGATCCAAAGAAATATGCATAACTAGGCACAAGCAGGAATTTTTACATCAATCTCTGCCTATTATCCGTTTTTCAGCATACTCAGTAGATATCTGGAAGAGAGTTTAGTAAAAGGACAGTTTACAGAGCCGTGGGCAGAGTTATGGGACCCAGGAAGGAATGTTGGAGCACCTAGGGACCACCAACGTGAGAAGCTGTTTCCTGGGACTAAGGGGGCATGGAAGAAGAGTGTTTTGGGGGTCCACTGGGAACTCATGCTACACAAGAGATGCTGCCTGACATGGGCTGTAGTCAGAGAGGGATCTAGTCATGGCCAGAACCATGGGGCCGAACGGGACCAGCATCTTTCTTTTCCCACCCATCTTTCTTCCATTCACAGAACCCTGTGGGGTGCCAGAGCTGAACCCAGATAATACTCTCTGTGAAGAGCAGTCCCCTGGGGACACTGGCACTCAGAGAAACACAGAAGGGCCTGGGCTGGTGCACAAATGGGGAAGAATCAGCACCTGATGAGTTTTGACCCTTCTCTAAGAAGCCACTCCATTTTGGAATCTTTCTTGATGTGTGCAGGCTCTGTCTAAGGCTCTACAACATTCGCAACTCTCACCCACACCATGCTTTGCATTCCCTAGAGTTTTTCTTCTGCCAAAACTGTCATTTCTAAACCCCTTTTCTGTCTTGACACATATGAACGACAGAACACGGTGCCAGTACACATCAGCATACATCAGTAATGCTGGTGTGCAATGGTCTACTTCTCTCTAGGAGAAGGGAACATGGTACCTCAAGGAAGGTCTAGAGAACCCTGTGGGGTGTTGGGGTATCATTTGAAAAAGCCCTTCCAGATGCTTCTGATAAGCCTCTGTGCTTCTCTGAGAACACCATGCTTTAACCAGGAGTCTCTTAATGACATGACCTTTCTCATTCTGATAGGCAGCGTAGTTTTTCTTTAAAACACTCGGTTTTATTCTGTGATCTTGGACCAGTCAACATCTCTGACCCTTAGTATGTGATTCCATGAAGTGGAAATAACTATACTTACCTCCTGGGTTTGTTGAGAAGAAAAAGCTAAAATCAACTGAATTGTTTCATAAATTGGAAAATGCTAGGTAATTTTTATTTATACTATCATTATTATCACAATGTCATTTTGCACAGAGGCAACACAGACTTTTGGTTCCATGTAGCTAGCCTAAAACTGGAAGAAGTATATTATGATCATTTGTGGAATCACCTCAGATTGAATTCCTTGCATCAATTCTTTTCCAATCAGAATGGGGCATATTATTCTGGATATTATTATATTTCTTGTCCTGTTTTTTTGAAGTCCTAAGCTTATGTAAAGATGGGTTTTGAATTAACATAACTCTTTCCTTAATTACGAACAGTTCTAACTTCCTTTGAGTTTTATAGCTTAACACTTCAGTCACAGACACTTTTCCCTTAGAAGGTGCAATCACTTTTATTTAAAACTTCAAAATATGTTTATGGTAAGGCTCAAAAAGTAAATAAGTCACATCACCAAGTGATTAGATTACAGGTGAATCCACATTTCCAGTTTGCCTTAATATTGTTAAATTACCTTTATAAGTAACAAGGCAAACATTCATTTAAATAAAAAATGGTAAGCTTTTCTTTGTAATTTATTTCCTAAGCAATGTAGATACATGCATATTGTAGCAAATGTGGAAAATTAAGAAACATTGTACCTCTGGACTTTCTCTTTAAAAACAAGTTGATCTTTCAAGGCTGTTTTCACTCTATTTTAATAGTTGTGAAAATTTTCATCTCCTTTTCTCTTACCTTACTTAGAACACGAGTATTCCACATTGTACTGCAGAATTTTCACAAACAATTTTAATGACTGTCTAACACCCCATTAAATAGATATACCTTAACATTAGACATTAAGGTGACTTATTTCTACTGGATCTTTCTATGTATAAGAGGAGTTCAAGGAAGAATGAGGAACTTTTCTCCGTCTTTCCACAACTTCCTCCTGTTTTACCTGGATCTTGTCCATGTCTCATTAAAATTTAACTAATTTGTTTTATAGAAGTTCTTGGAAGCTCTGACAGTGTGATAGACACATCCCTTTCCCTTCTGATCACACAGACAAAGCTTTAGTACCACTCTGGAAGAGGCAGTGAGCCAGAGGTATGTGTAATTTTTGGAACTTCCCTAGAGGAAATCTGAACTTTCAGAAGTCCGGCCTTAGCAGCTGTTTCTGTTACACACATATACAAGCACACTCACAAATATTTAAGACTGGGATTGTAGATAGCTTGTTTTCATTATTCAAAGAAAAGTTTCTGTTTCCCAGGATGTCTGAAAAACTATGAATTCTAAGAATCATAGAAAGGTAGGAGGTTTAGAAGATATCTATATAGGATTTTTAATATAAAAATATGGAATTTTTAATATGTGACCTGTCTGCCATATTTTACCCTAAATACATGACAGACATTATTAATCAATCACCCTTTCCTGAGACAGTTTCAGACTCCTTCCCAAGATAGTACAACCACAGTCATTACTAACATCTCATAAATGGTTCAAGAGAACAGACCTACTCACCACCAAGAGCTCATCAAACCCCCTTATTTTACAGATAAGAAATATTTTAGATACTGTGCAGCAAAAAATAATGCATCTGTTTAACTTGTGAAGCATCCTTAGAGGCTTATAATTTTAAAGGATTCCCAGGTGATTTGAAAGCACATTAAAGTTTGAGAAAGATGGATCTTGAGCACTGGCTCTAAGATGTCACAGGTAGGAATAGATAAAGTGAGAGGTTGTGTGGCAGCTATGGGCAGAACCCTATGGGAATCAGTACCATGGAGAGGGCACCACATTTGATGAACTCATCCTCAACTTCCCAGGTCTAGGAACAATTTGGTCAATTATGCAAAGATGAGTAGCCCACAGGAGATGGAGTCTCATTAATAATACTCACAAGGCATTGATGTGCAAATAAGAATTCCTGTACATGAGATTATGGTATAAACAACATCTGTCAGGATAATTTTTTCTAGTCACATGTAGTTTTAGGGGTTTTTCCTCCTAATGAGTACCTCCATGAGGGTACCTAAGTTAGAGGCCTAAACGTCTCTTGGCCAACACAGAATGATAGTAATAAGAGTAGTTGTTTCTGAGGAATGTCTTCTTAGGGTTGTATTACCTTCAAGAGAGCTTGATAAACAAAGAACTTTTCACCATTATATTGTCTTTAAAGACTTTGCATCAAAGCCATCCTTTCCCGATGCTAGGTAAGTTTTACCGGGTTTTCTTTTGTATCAGTTACATTTCAGCTGTCTTCCTGAAGATACTCATTGATTTCCTCAGTTTTAGGAACAATATTCTTGTAAACTACCTCATAGGGGTGTCTGTTCTATAGTTGTTTAAACTCCATGTATATTGGTTCTTACTGGCTTCATTCTCCAAGGAGAACTTTTCCTAACTGTATACATTTTAGGAGCTCTTTACTGTGGCTCCCAATAATGACTGTTTTAGTCAAATCTGGACTCCCTAGCTGAATTGGGGCCAATCACTTAGCCTATAAATATGAAAATTACCTTTTTGAAAAGCAATGATGAAGAAGTTGGAAGGATTTATAAAGAGAGACAATGCCGTACTGTAAATGTATTTGGAGAGAACAGAGTCAAGGTGTTCTTTAAATCCAAGGCATTATTCTCTGCCAGATGGGGAAAGGCACAGTCTTATGGTCATGAAGGGATCTGTTGGGTCTACACGGTGCTTTTAACTCCACTTAAAGCCAGACTTCTTAGTTTGCCAAGAGTAGCTACTTTAGACTAAAATGCTAAGGAGCAGTTGGGGTACTATAAAATGGTTTGACATGCATCATTTCCAAACATTTCCTAGCCCTGCTAGAAGGGGACCATTCTACTTCTCTAACAAGTGGGAATGGGAGGACATTTCTTGGAGAGTTGCATATATCATGGTACATCTATTTCCATAATCAAAAGACAGCCTTTACTATTTTATATTATTGGATAATAAAAAGCCCTATTGCTCTGCAGCTCTTTGCCTCTGGGTACACATGGAACACAGTTACACACCTACCACTCATTACATGAGGGAATTGATGATGTGGGAGCACTTATTTAGCTTCCAAATGGTCTCAGATCAGATCCAAAATGTAAGAAGGAAACCAATCAATTAATGAGTGATTATACAACAGCCAAATGTCTTTTTAAATCAAGGCAGAGTTTACATTTCCTAGGGGCCCAATTCCATGAGCAGTGCTTTATTATTCAGCGGGGTGGAGGCTGGGATTACTTAGCCAGTGTTTTAGGGCTGTGAACACAGAACAGCAGACACTGCCCAGGGCCAGAAGGGGAGCTTGCCTTCCACCCAGTCACTAGCTACAGTTACAAGTCAGACTCAGCGAGACCATATAGCAAGGACTTTGCCAGGGTTACAGTATTAAATAAATGCAAGGGTATTTGCAGCTAAATAAAATGTTTTTAGACCATCAGTTTCCACTGGTCCAGGAACCAGTGAGTTCCTTTACTCAAGCTGTTTTGGGAAATACATTGTCTGAAGACACCGATTACTGGATCCATAGTGGAAGTGTTTTCTCCTCACTATACTCAACACATTTGCTTTCACATCTTCGAGAGAACAATTTTAGAATCTGAAGTTGGATCTGTATCTTTGATATCCTCTTCCATAATGATGTTCAGTCTCTTCCCTATAACCTTGTTTCTTGCTCTGAAATTCCATTTAAACCGAAGTCCAAGTTTCTCCATAAACTCCAATTTCTCCTTAAAGTTTCTTCTGAATTGTTATATTCCTTTTAACACTTATTGTCTGGTCTGTGTAGGTTGAGACTTTTTATAGGCTATTTTACTTTGCTTTTTAACTGGTTTCATGTGCATAAAGCTCTGAACAAAACTATTCATTGGTTAAAAGCAGGAGTTGGGGTGCCTGGGTTGCTCAGTCAGTTAAGCCTCTGACTCTTGATTTTGGCTCAGGGCATGATCTCAGGATTGTGGGATCGAGCACGGTGTCCGGCTCTGCGCAGAGTCTGCTTGTCCCTCTCCCTCCACTTCTCCCCTTAACCACCCCCCTCACTCACTTTCCCTTCCTCCCTCCCTGTCTCTCTCTCAAATAAATAAATAAATAAATAGATAACATCTTTAAAAAAATAAAAAACAAGAGTTTCTAATTCCTCTTCAGTGTTCTGTTTCAATTATGTTTTCATTATAGAAACCGTGTTTCATGAATAAGACAATAATGAGACATAAACTCAAGGTCTGTAAATGGGGCAGAACATTTGAATCCAGTTACCCTGGAAAATCCAGGGTATAATGTTTCTGTATTTATGATGCCATTTGTACTCTTGTTATAGCCACATATCTTCCCTGCTAGATTTTGAGCAAACTGAGGTCAAGGAAATAATATTTATTTTTGTATTTCCATCGCCTACCATTGTTGTCAACATTGTCATCCATTGTTAGCTTATAGTTGGCACGTTTTCTGTGTCATACACAGCACATTCCTCACATACCTCATCATCATCATAATGTTTATTTACTGTCTCTGTTTTAAGAATGAAGTCTCAATAGTGTGTAAAGAGTAGGCACACAGCTCATTTTGGAATAATGAATGAATTGATGCTGAAATGATTGATAACCAGTACACCCACATGGGAATATTCTTCTTGTACCAATTAGATACTCAGATCATTTTTTTAGGTAGATTAGGGAATATGAGAATGTGAATGTTCATTTTGATTCTTTAATGACTAACATAATGTATTACTTTCTTTGTAGCATTTTCTTTTGAAATGGTTATTACTTTCCCATGTTCAAGGATACTTCAGTGTTAGAAATGATCAACTTTCCTGTGTTAAATGGAGAGATTTGTGAAGGAATTGTGTGGGAGTAAATGGGTGAGAAGAGAAGGGACTGGGAAGAATCAAGTGGTTGTGGAAATACTTATGTTGTTGTTATATATTTAAACATACCTTTTGCCCATGGGGTTCTGGATTCATTTGGTGAAATGCGAATACCACAACTAAATGAAATTAAACCTTGAGATTGAAAATTGAGATTCCATATAAAAGAGAAGGAATAGAATAGGTTTAAAAAAAGTGGGCTGTTTCATGTTTTTTTTGTGAGTAGAAATTATTTAATAGATGAATATTTCAGGGGAATAGAATTGTAAATACTCTAGTTTTATGGAAATGATTGCCAATTGGTACTTTATGTTGCTAAGAAGAAAAAATAGATGACATATTTCAAAATTACAGAAGCCTCAGTCTTTATAATTCTTGTTAAGTATCCCTTGAGATTACTAAACAGGAAAAAAAATAAACTTTGCAGCAGTGCAAAAAACTACTACATGTAAGGTGCTCAAAACTCTACATGACTAAGGATTTGAAAATTCTTATGACCTTGTGACAGGTGATCAGATAGAAAACTCTCATATGTCATGGTACAACCTGGAGACACGTTGATTGTGATTGAATCTCCCCTGGAAGAAAGTAATATAACAAAGCAGAAGACATTATTCCCTGCTCAATGGAAAGAAACTAGTCCTCATTCATAGGAATACTAGTTAACTACTGCAAAAAACTGAGGCTGGAGAATTCAGTGGTTTTCCTGAGATATGCTCTATTTGAGATTATTTTGGTTTTGCTGGCTTACTTTCAGTCCAGGGTATTAATCACCTCAGTCAGACTCTATGAGGAGAACCCAATTTCATGTTTTTCATCTTTCTCTAGGGAAGGAGGAATTCCTCGCTAGGTTTGGGGTCATCTGAGCCATCTTTGAGAGTCCTGGTGATCTGATCTCTGAAATGCAGCCCTTACAAGCCATTGTCTTGGGTTGTAGATGATGAAAACAGACCTTCCCAGTATTTAGTTAGCACTGAACTGGCTTTGGACAAATTATGAGCTGTTCAGCTCCTTAATAGATGTCAAAAAAAAAATCCAGCCACTTCTGCTTGGCTGGCCTTGCAGTTAACTCTGGCAAATAAGTCACCCACTGAGTGTTGTCCTTCTGAGGAGGGAACACAATATAATAAAGACCATTAGTACTTCGTTAGTACTGATCTTGGAGAGGGTGAGGAGAGTGAAAACAGGTGAGTGTAGATTTTAGCTGCTAAGAGAATAGAGGATTGTTTTAAGAACTCAGATTAAAAGATTACTTATATTTGGTGGTGTAACTGACTGGAATTACAGGATAACAGAATAATCCTTTCTTTGGCTGGACGTTTGTAGGATTAAACTCTGGAAAAGGGCAAGAGAGAGTAACAATGTGCCCGATAGGAAAATGCCAGCTCCAGGAAGTCGTAGGATATTAATACTTCTAAAATTAGCTCATATAATATCTTGGTTAGAAGCAAGGAAACAAACTGATTGAGATTTAATCCTGCTTCCACCTCTTAATAGCCCCCTGAATGTGGATAAGTCACTCTACCTCTCTGTGCTTAAGTTTCCTTATCTTTAAGATGGGGTAATTATAGTTATGGAAATTAAATGTGGCAGTGGATACAAATGCTCTTTTGGTATAGTGCCTAGCATGTAGTGAGGGTTCAGTAAAGCATATCTCACTCAGTTCTTCCAACCTGTTCGTTGAATGGGTTTAGTGAACTGATGGCCACTTATGACCACACAGGTTGTGCTTATGTCTTTGATTTCTTTCCCAAAGAGCTATCGAATCCTGCAAGAACTTGTGTGTTTCAGCAATTTTTTCTTCATGCTCTTCTTTCCTGTATCTGTGGGGTACAAGAGTCTTTAGATTCTCAGGCTATTTTTATTTTATTTCAAAATGTAGCCTACTAAAATATTGCTGTTGAGTGGCTTTGGTGACAACGACTAGTTTTCAAGTCTGTTCAGAAGCTGGACCTCTTAGCAGAATAACCTCCACATGTTGGGTCAAATGAGTTTAGCCATCCACGTTTCAGAGGAATTCAGAGGAGTTTGCTGCTCTTGGATTACTGAAAAGGCTGGCACATCTTGGCTTTCTCCATTTTTTCTTTCTATAGCCTAAAATTAAGGGGGAATTTTAAGATTCTCTTTCATATTACTTCTATCTTCTTCAGGCTCAAATTCTTACTCTTTTAAGTTTCTCCCTGCTCTATTTTGCCAATATTCAGTTTTCCTAGAAATTGTGATTGGCAGTTTTTTGAGTTAATACAATCAATTCAGAGAAGGCTTTGTTCTTATATAACTATATTCAAAGGATGTGTATTGAATCCTTATTCAATCCATGTGAATTGAATACACATGTATTGCCTTGAGAACTAATTGAAATCACAATAGGCACTGTGAAAATAAGGACTGGGCCAAAATGACAGCAGGGGAAAGAGTCCCTGGTGTTCAGTTAAGTGACAAGAGAAATTAGCAACAGATGTTTAGAAGGGGAGTAAATCTATTCGAGAGTGGTCATTTCAATTGTTCTCAATGTTCTTTGGGGCCCCTCAGTTTTACGGCTATTGCTTCTAAGTACATGTTCTCAGGGGTGCTGTTCAAATGATTGAACAACTGGTACAGGTCAGGCACAGATGGGTCAAGATGGATCAGAGTGGATGCTGGCTTTAATACTGGAGCAGAGTGCAGAATAAGTTTAGCCTTTTAGTTACTGGGTGGTGGGAAGATCAAAGAATCAGAAGGTCCCAGGTAGCTGGGATGTTGGGGACATGGACATGCAGTGGGGAGCTTGGGGCAGCAGCTACGTACCAAGAAATATAAAAGTATTTCAATATTTTGACAATCAGTCTGACTGTACTAGTTTATATCAGCTGGATTTCAGTCTTAACATGGTCTACTGTGGTCTGGGAAACTGCACCTAGCATGTTGCCTAAGACCACAGTTGCAGTTTTGCCTCTAGGTAGGATTGGCACTGCAGGAGCTGTATTTTGTGTTTGTCTCACCACAACATGCTTTGTCCTATTAAGACGAGCATAAACTTTTGGTTACAGTTGAGCCAAATAGAAAGAATTGTAGAAGGAGGGGCTACTGGGAATAATGGGTCAAGGGGGAAATCTTTGACCATCAATCACTCATTCCAGCAGAGATTTCAGCAGAAATTTAAAAAGTCAGTCTCCATAGTGATTGCAGAGCTCTTAGGCACAGTTCAGACTAAATCAGGGTATAGATGGAGGCCAGCTGCTTTTGATAAATGATGGGACATGGTGGAGCGTTCCACAAAAAGGAACCTTCAATACTGCAAGCATGCACAGATGATGTCATGAGGCTTTCAAACAGATGAAGGCTAATGGATCAAAAGCAAGCCTGATGCCAAAAAAAATGGCTTCACAGAGTGAGAACTCAAAGAGATGGAGTTACTCCTTTACTCAAGGGATCCAGCAGCCTTTCTGTTCAAGGCCTCAGTTCAATGCACAACTCCAGTTTATTTATCTTTAACTAGAAAACACTAAATGTTCTTAGACTTTTCTCACCTAATGGATTTGATACACTTAAGTATTTTCTTAATCTGTCTTTTCCAGGATGAGTCATTGCTCTAGGGATTCTTAACATTATAATAAGAGATTTAGGACTGGCTGGTAAAGCCCAAACACATGTAACCCTTGGCAAAATTCTGGTGATCGCTACCAATATCTTATCATGTATGATTGGATCTGGGTAGATTTGACTTGGGTAAATGAGTCTTAACCTTTAACCTTTCAAATGAGTGGTAGGATATGTAGGTAGATTTGTTCCACAAAATAGCTAATGAATGATATATATGATTGTCAAAGTGGATCAAAGCCTAGAAAGAGTTGGTCAATGTAGTTTATGCTGTTAGAAAAAGCTATGTTGTGCACCTAGACATTTGTGCAGCCTCTAGTTCTTAGGTGTTCAATTTTATTGTAGGAGAACAGATTCTAGCAGAGAATTTAAGAGTTGTGGTCATCTACCCATTTTAAGAGACATACATACTAACTCTTACCTGACTTAGTTTATTTGGAGTTAGATAGGACTGGTCGAAATAATTGATGATAATAGGTGAAGTAGCCAAGAGACTACATAAAGGTGAAAGAATGATGACACCAGGGGTTAACACAAATTGCCTGAATAGTTGTACGAATAGTAAGCTTATTGAAAACAAACGAAGCTAAACAATCCGCTGAAGTGCTTCCTCAACTTATACCCAGAAACAGCAATTTAGCTTTTGGGAGGCACGGTAAAATAGTAGCTTGGACTAGTGCCTGGGGCTCTCCAAGATAAGGTAAGAGGAGAGTGTATGTCTTGGACCAGAGCCATTTCCTCAGAACCTGAAAAGCCAAGGCAGAGAATCTCAGGAGGATCCTTTCCTGATTATAATGGAACCCTCCTGCCTCCACGTATGCCTTAATAACCCCTGGTCTCTAGGGAGAAAGAGTGTTCTAAGCTCTTCACCCTGAATAAGGTTTAGTGGCATTGAGGCATAAGCCTTGTGTCTTATAGACGATAAGTCTTAGATTTCCATGACTACTGATTTTTTCTGTCAGCTGGTACCCCACCCTCACCTGGTTGCCCCTTCATTTTTGGACTTGAATAAAACACTGCACTGCAGCTGTGAAATCTGGAGTCTTGAGGGACTGCAGAAGAACTGGATGATGCAACCAAGAAGTGAGTGGGTATAAGCTTCCTCTGGGTGAGATTTGACCAATGAGAAATGGGAGATGAAAGGGAGGGTTGGGCAGATAAATTCCCCCTCCATTACATCTCCCATGGACCACACTGGGGTACAGTTCCTCCTTCTGGAGAAACCTGTGGTGCCATGTGATCATGCCTGCCAAGTGACCTTCTGGGTTTCTTCCCAGGTCATGTGTGGGAATGGTGCAGAGAAGGGAGATAACAAATTACATCATATTGCAGTGCATCGTCCCTTGACTCATATTCTTCTTTTTGTTACTGCCCTGGGCTTATATCTCCCAAATAAACTATTAGTAGCTTAAATCCTTGTCTCAGGCTCTGCTTTTTAGGGTGTCTGGGCTTTGGGTACCAGACTAATAACTAAACATTTAACTAGCTCATGAACAGATTGGCCTAATCAATATGTAACATTATTTTTCCTAAGGTCAGACAGAAAACTGATTTAAGTGTTTTTCATATTCATAGTTTAAATTTGTGCAATAACAGGCAATAACAGTCCTTCTCAACCAGAGTTTGAGAGAATTAAGCCCTAACGCCCTAAGGTAACTAATGTATATAATGAATTAATTAACTTCTCTTCTGTGAGTCAAAAATGTACCATCCTTGGGAGAATTGAGAAAACAGTTATTCAAATCATTTTTTTAAAAATTTTTTTAAAGATTTTTATTTATTCATTTGACACACAGAGAGAGATCACAAGGAGGCAGAGAGGCAGGCAGAGAGAGAGGAGAGAGGAGGAAGCAGGCTCCCTGCTGAGCAGAGAGCCCGATGCGGGCCTCGATCCCAGGACCCTGGGATCATGACCTGAGCCGAAGGCAGCGGCTTTAACCCACTGAGCCACCTAGGCGCCCTCAAATCATTTTCTATAGGGCTTAATTCTCTTGAAGAATCCTGGTTTCAAAGGGCTGAGATTATTTTGATTACTAGACAAGAAGTGTGTAATTGATTTATTTATAAGTTTTTCAGTTTTAGTCCTTGTCTGGCTACCAAGTAACAATGGAAGTGAACTACTTGATTCTTATTTTCTTAATGAATATTTGTATACCTAGTAAGAGTTAGGTCCTAGGAAAACAAAGAAGACCAAGGCTTGTTCTCTAGTCTCCTAGAGCTGAGTCTAGAGGGAATGTAGTGTAGACAAATAGCACACCATGTGTGCCATAACAGAGGTATGGGGACAGGGACTTGAAGAGGTGGAGATATTCTCTTTCATGCTGTATGTTTGCCTCACTTTTGTGCCATGCACAACATATGTAACTGTATAATAGAGAATATAACTAAAATAAACCATGCATAAAACAACCATTCCCACTGCAGCCATTTTCCTTGATTCTCTAACAACAACAACAAAAAGCTTAGTTCCGTGTGATATTGGTCAGGAAAAGAGGTTGAAACTTGTTAACACATCCAATCTTGAGTCTACCAGCTAGTTACTCATACATTTTTGGTGTGGTATGTCATTTTTTTCCTGACACTTCTCCTGAAAAGAAAGGTAGGCTATTAAAAGTTTTATGTATTGTTTTTCAGAGCATGATTTTCATTGTATCCCTGATTGTGCTAGTCACAAACACTGGGAGACCAGAAGTTTGGTGCCAGAATCAAAAGGATGTCTGTCATTTGTATGTTTTGTCAAAGAAGAGGATCTTAAAAAATTTTTGCCCAAGATCCATTTAAACTCTATTCACATATCCATATCTATAAAAGTTACTCTGCTAGTTCTAGGGTAGAAGTTTATTACCAAAATTTACAATTTCAGAAAATACTCTAAAGCATTTTAAATTATATAAATAGCTCTAGCCAAATCCCTTGAGGAGATATGGTCAGGGAGCATGGCCTTGAGCTCTGTTAACTTATATGCCTCTAAGGTAGGGTGGAGTTTATTGCAAAAATTGTGCTATTTAAGAAAAACAAAGTAAAGACTCATTTCTGACATATAATTTTTCAGATAACAGATTTATAAACCTCTGACATTTATAAATTAAAGTCGTCCACAAAGGTAAGGAGGATAGATGCTCTTATTTCAAGTATGATGAAAATTGTTAAAAGTTAAGAGAGGAAAATAGAAATAGGTTTTTGGGGGGTTTTTTTTGTTTTTGTTTTTGTTTTTTGTGTTGGAACACAATTTTATTCTTGGATCTTAAAACAAAGAATTAAGATTCTATCATGGGACAGTCAAATATGGGAACTGACTATAAGTAATAAAGTATATCTGTCCCCTGGAGGGGAGAGGAAGAATATATGGAAAGCCTTATTGAAATCTGGCAGAATCCCACCCCCCTACCTTTTTTTTAAATGCCACAGAAGAGGGGATAGAAGTTACAACTCATTAGTCATGATGAAACAGACCATGTCCCTAAACATCCATGGAACTATTCTTTATTTTCCATTGTGCCCATTGTTATGTTCATCTTTGTCAATGAATGCAAATCCTCTACATTCTGGACTCAACTCAGGATCACAGTTAGAAAGATCACCAATCCTAATCAAATCCTTATTAAACACAAATCTTCTTAATAGTCATTCTTTTCTCTTGGGCAAATATAGAAGGGGGATCCATTTTTCATTTATAGAAACAATTCCATGAGAAATATAAGCAGCAGAAAATCATTTCAGTGGTGATTCTCTGTGATTTCATAATTACCTAAGAATTCGAGGCTGACTTAATTAGCTCTGATCTAGTAGAGAAAAATGAGTTCGGCATTCTCCTTCCTCCAGTGAGGTTTCCTTGTTTATCAATCCCTCATTAAATTTTGGACATGGCTTCTTATACTGACAGGAATGCAAAGAGCACATACAGGCAACTCATCCTCCCAAAGTTCTTTACCAAGCAATGTAGGAGAGAATTACCTGAAGTTACCCAGGTAAAGAAGTCAGAGCTTTTTCTGTGTGGAGTCGAAGCTTCTTTCCTTTGGGTTGCATGATTTGCCTCTCTAGCCAGCCTCTCCCTTGAATCAGTGAAGCGTTCACAGAGTGAAATGTTTGGGGCTTTCTTGTTCATGAGCCAGGGATAGCTATGCCTGAAAAGCAAAACAAATCCCCAACAAGGATGTGTAAGCAAGGATCAACTGACTAATGCGTGGTACAAAACGATGCCTGTATCTATGGAAATTTGCACAAAGGAACAACATGATTTTGTTCTTGCTACCACTTTTATCCATTAGATGAGCATTGAGCTTTCTGGAGAGGCATCGTTAATTAAGAATTCAAGTATGAGATGTAGTTAGGCTTCCTTTGCCAAGGAATTTTTTCCCCTGTGTAGTGGTATCCTCCTTCCTTTGTTCCTGTTTGAGAACATTAGGAAACTATTCTTGTTTAGAGAGAAAAAAAACCCCACCTAGACCTACTAATTGTTTTCTTCAACAGTGGCTTATCACCCCTATGAAGCTTTGGAGTGCCTCTAGGTCTCCATGGGAAGTTGAAAATAAATGGCAGACACAGGAGACACAAGGTACTCAGGAAGCCAACTTTTTGCTGGGAAATATTGACTCATCTCTGTTTAATTGTATTATCAGTTTCCCTTTAATGAGTGTATACTATGTGATAGGTAATGTCATAATTGCTTCAAAAGAGCTCTTAGTGTGTGCCAAGTACTGTTCTAAGTGTTTTCCATTTATTAATCCTTTAAGCTTCATGATGTTAAGAAGTAGGTGGTATTATTTTCCTCAGTAGACTATAACCTCCGTGAGGGCAGGGGCTTTGTTCCACTTACAGCACCCAGCCTGTACTAGCTGTACAAGAAATAAATGACTCCATTTGACAGCTGTGGAAACTAAAAGGTTAAGTATATTCTAGCTCAGAGTTTCTCAACCTCAGCACTAAAAACATTTTGGACTAATAATGGGGGTCTTTGTTGTGCGGGCTTTCTGGTGCATTGTAGGATGTTGAGCAAAAACACTTCCTTTCTTCCTTCCCTCTTTCCTTCTTGTCTGCTTTCCCTCACGGGTGTCAGTCGTGAGCCACAGTCTCACATCTCTCCCAACCTCCTCCAACTCCTTCCTCCATTTTTCCTTATAGGTGGTATTAGTTTACCATGGCTTCCATGCCAAAGTACCAAAACTGGGTGGCTTAACACAACAGAAGTTTATTCTTCTGTAGTTTTGGAGGCTTGAAGTCTCCAATCAAGGTGTCAGAAGGGCCACGGTCTTTCTGAAGGTTCTAGGGGAGAATCGGTCTCATGTCTTTCTCTTAACTTCTGGTGTTGCCAGCAGCCCTTGGTGCTCCTTGGCTTGCAGCTGTACAACTTCAGTGTCTGCCTCAATTGTCCCATGACCATCTGCTCTCAGGGGGTCTGTGCCTTTACAGGTGTTCTCCTTTCTGTGCATGTCTCTGCTCCTTTTCTTAAAAGGACAGCAGTTAGATTGGATGGAGGGCTCCTTCTCCAGTATGACCTCATCTTAACTAATTACATCAGCAACAACCTTATTTCCAAATAAGATCACGTTCTGAGGTTCTGGGAAGACTGAATTTTGGGGGAACACTATGAAACTCAGTATACTAATGTTACCCTCCTGACAAATCTCTTGTATGTCTAATCCTGTCTTGGTATCTGCTTCACAGAGAAACCAGACTAATGAACAAAATTATACACCTAAAAACTGGCAAAGTCTGGATTTGAGCTCAGGCTGTGTAGTGGATTCTGTGATATTCCCTCTAGTTCCCCCTTCAGGTCTGCTTCTGGGAGTGTTGCTAGAAGACAGTTCCCAGTTATCACCCTCTTTGGAATTGTCTTGGTTGAAGAGAGTCACCTAACCTATGGTGACTCTCCTTCCTAGGATAGTTTGTGTCCCAAACTGGTCTACCAGTTTGATATACAGATCTGTACCCCTTACCTCGACTTGAAATAACTCTGAATTATTATCCCACCTCCAGATTTCCCTGTGAAGTCATTCAGCACCTTTCCCTCAGTTTACACCTAAGAGACATAGGAGTAAACTCTCATGACCAACCAACAGAGAAGGAAAATCCTAAGCTTGGTTCGCAGATGGATGGACTCAGAAATAGAATGCAAGGAGAAAATACAGCTGCATTATAGTCCACTCAGGGGTGGCCTTGAATGGCAGTGGTGAGGGAATATGCCCTAATAAGCCTGTGAATACCAGCAGTCATGGTGGTTGAGATGAGGACTATGCATGAGCTCAGCAATAAGGGCTCCCACTTAACCACAGCAGATCTAGCTACTGCTTCAGCACGGGCCCAATTGTCAGAAGCAGAGACTATCAGCCTCTTGGTGGCAAGTTGACCCCACTGGACCCTTTTCACCTAAAGGGGCAATGATTTTAACAGATATCCCTACTTATGCCAGGCATGAGTTTGCCTCATCTATCTTTAGGACTTCAGCTAGCCCATTTTCCTGAGTCTTTTTTGGAGATATTTGAAGCAGTATATGGGCAAGTGGAGTAGGGGTCATGGAGAATGGTTCCTTCTTGACTTGTTCATAGGACCCCAGGATTTGTTGTTTTCCCACAGAGGCACAATTCTCTGTTTGACATTTTTATCCTGGGTTGAGGTGTTTGGGAAAAAAAACATGTCATGGGCTCTAAGTTATATTTATAATAGCAAACAAACTGTGGGGTTAATGTGATAAAGGGTATATGCATAGTACATCTAATTGTGGGAATAGCTATTTACTCATTGCCTTCAGCCTTGATGTTATATCCCTTTATGAAAACAATTGTTGAGAACCTATAAAAGATGCAGGGTAAGGTATTTTAAAATTATTAAAATAGAAAAATAAGATCAAAGAAGAAATGTTAAAGTTCGAGGTATTTTTAGCATCTCTCTTTATGTTTAGAAGCTAACCGTAGATGGCGCAAAAGAGGACTGGCCTCTAAATCACTTCAGAGTTAACAATGGACCATCCTGGATGAGAGTGATCACAGATACTGGGGGCATGGTTGTTACAACCGAAAGCTGAAAATAAAGGAGGAAGGGCAGAAAGAGATCTCCAAAAGAAGGAGATCAGAGCTTTCAAAAGTTGAAGGCTCCTCCATAGCATAGCTGCAGGAGAGAAGAAGATGTGGGAAAGGCAGATTTTGGGGGGAAGTTTAGGACTGGAGATAGAAGGGAAAATGTCTAAGCTGTGAAGACAACCTCTTGGGACTCTCCCGTTCATATTCAAGTTTCTGTTTCAAGGACAGAATGGGGACCCTGATCTTTGGATTAAAAAGTCTGGACACAAAAGGAACAAAACAACAACAACAACAACAAAGGATGGTGTGTGTTTGGTTAGCGGAGAGGCATTGTGTGATCAGGGAACACAGTGTACAAATGTTGTGTGTTTTCTAGGGAAAGGGGGCATGGTTTTCATCAATTTATTGAAGATTTCTGTGACTTAAAAATAGGTTAAAATTCACTGGCTTTTATAAAAATGATCAGAATTATCCCGGGCACATAAGATCCTTCACGATTTGTTTAATTTGGCTTTCCAGCATTTACCCATTCCCCATGCTATTGTTTTTTGATGATAATGGCCCATGCATCATTTGCCCACTGTTTTTCCCTCACCGGCACAGCCATCCCTGCTGTCTGGAATGCCTTGTGCTCGTATTTCCTTCAGAGAATATCTCCTCATCTTTCAGAGAACCAGATGAACGATTGTTTTCTCCATATGGCCTTCTTCAGCACTGAGACAGGGTTGGCTGGCCCTCCTTTGTAACTACCTCTGTTGTACTCCAGATAAAGTGGTATTAACTCAATTTGTTGTAGGTCTATTTTTTTCCTCTAGATTGTGAATTTGTTTCTTAGGCAAGGGACTGCCTTATTTTCTCTGTAGGCCCAGCGCTTAGCATATAGCAGGTCAAACAATAAATGCTTCTTGGAAGCTTAAACTTAGAAAAGAGTAACTCTGGAAGTGGCTAATCAGGGGTTCTCCAATGGAAGTCACCAAATAAGGGAAATATTTTTAGAAGCAAATAGAAGTGTGAGTTTGTGCAGGGACGATGCTAACTAAGTATGTGTAAAATGAATGTTAAATAGCATCACAAAAAATACCTTCCAGGGAATCTAAGACCAAGACAGAAACCTGTTTGTCTTTGCTGACAAAGACATGGTCTGGCCCTCACTTTCTTTTCTGTGATTTTGTGACTTAGGATCTAAATTCCACAAAGTAAATAGTTTATCTAGTGATAAACTAGACAGATAGCAGAGTATAGTTGATAAGAGAAAAACATTTCCTTTATTTTGCTTCCTTCCCATTGTGCTTCTCAGTTACTATTTCCAGGTTGAATTGTTGGTCATAGTCAAGGAGAAAGAACAAGAATGAGTGCTTGTAAAAGGATTGTATGTTTTGGTGGGGAAGCATTCTATTTATTTTTTTTGAATCCCATGCTTTTGGTTAAGCAGTATTACTTGTGTTCATAAGCTCAATTACCTCAATATTTCCAAAGAACAAAACCTCACTAATTTAGACTAAATTAAGCTACTATAAAGTGAAATACTGTTGATGATTTGGTTTGCACTTTTTAGTGCAACAGAATACAACAAAGCATTGATGGAGAAATCCAGTTAGCCATGCTTTAATAAATATATGATTTTAATAAATATATGGCTGTTTTTAAAAAAGTGTAAACCCTTGTATGTGCAAATGACTATTATAAAGGTATTTGAAATTTTAGATCTCACAGTAGGATTAATGAGGTCTCCTATAATCTTATTAATATATTTGCTTGTATATACATTATGTATTTGCTTAAACAACTTCCCTTGTCACAGATGTTAAAGATAGAAACTTCAGCTCCATTCTGGTTTAATTCTTAAGAACAACAGGGGCTCCTGAGTGGCTCAGTCAGTTAAGCATCTAGTTTTGGCTCATGGCATGATCCCAGGGTCCTGGGATAGAGCCCCTCGGGCCCCTTGCTCAGCAGGGAGCCTGCTTCTCCGTCTCTCTCTGCCTACAGCTCCCCCTGCTTGTTCTCTTCTCTGTGTCAAATAAATAAATAGAATCTTAAAAAAAAAAAAATAACTACAACACAAAAGAAATTTTTGCATAAGTTTTTAACTGTGCTTGTATTTATTCTAACTCAACCATTTGCATTATATTAACTATTGACTCTCATCAAGAAAAATAGTGAATATGTTTAGAAACATTTTGAATGCTCAGAGAAGAATTTGGCCAGCTGGATGTCTTATAGTTTAAACAGCATGAACTCCTGTTTGCTTCGTGGTGGGAGTATCTGCTTTCTCAACAAATTCTGAAGGTGAAGAACAGGCGTTGAAGGACTCTTGTCCCACCGTGTAAGCGGATAATAGCACCTGAACTGCTTCTCTACACAGGCAGGAGGCTGGACTTCACAATTTTGTTAGAGGCTTCTTATTTCTTAATATCTGTATCATTAGTTGACAGATGGATTTCTGTCTGAAATCTTATTTCAAGAAAGCCGCCTCCTGCTAGATAATCTCCTTAAACTGTAATTGACAAGTGGAATGAATTTCAATTCCCGGAATTTTGGATGAGTGTCCTAAAAGTCATCCACTCCTTTAAATTGTGGAACACATTGTTTCCATAAATATTTATTGAACATTTACTGTGTGGCAAACATTTTGCTTGCAACTGGGATACAATGGAAAATAAGAAAGATACTGTCCTTATTTTTCAACGACAGTCAACAAACTGGGATTTGGGTACAAATTCTCTTAAGTAATAGAACTTTGCACATTTGTCAAGAAGGTTGGGACTATAGCTCTGTCCTTGTTGTTCTTCACCTTTTTTAGGTGAAAAAAGGGAGATTTTCTCGAGCGTAGGAATTTTCTTTTTTCTCTATAAAAAGTAGTCAACCTCTCCAGTTAGCTTTCTCAAACCATATCTTCTCAACTTAGGATAGTCACAACTGACTGAGATTAGAGAGAAATTCCCTTTCAGTTCTGAAGACCGGTTATTATAGATGTGTCTTAATAAACCACAGCCCCGCTTCTCCGTCCAGCCTTTGGGGATTTCCTGCTGACGGTGGGAGGATCTATCTTTATATGGTTCTCCTGCCACTTGCCAATGATATTGGGATAGGAAGTTTTGTCTAAAATTCTCATCTAGTTCAAGGGAGATGACACAGCGTGGGCAGAACCTCCCAACAGGTGCGCTGGGGAGCTATGTGTATTCCCTGGGGAGCTATGTGTATTCCCTGGGGAGCTATGTGTAGAGTAGGCTTGTGTCGAGTTACTACTTCTGTTCCCCCTCTGGAGGCCAAATGGGGTCCGGGGAAGCCTCCTGCCATAAACTGATGAGTCCATTTGTCTTGTTGTACCATGAGTTTATCATACCATGAGTTTATTATGTGCCACGGTCAAGGTTGGGCAGGACTGTCTTAGGGTATGACTCAGGGGAGAGGAATTCTAAGTTAGGAAAGGCCCTGTGATGTGTTCCAATGCTTAGGCCTTGTTGGGTTCCCAGGAGTCATCCAGAATAGGGAGGTGATGAAAAGAGGAACTAAAATCACTGTGCACAAAAACATAAAATATTCTTTCTGTTGTGGGCAGAGAAAAGCTTGACAGATTTCTTGGGGTTTTTTTTTTTTTGAAGAAAATATTTTTCTTTGTTATAAATTTGGACTGCACTGCTTCAGAGAATTATTTTTGTTCTTGAGATGTATATGCCTGCATCCTGCATGTGTGTGTTTTGCCCAGAAGTTATCTGTAGTACACTGCAGGACTAAGGGAAGAGTCTGGGGGCACATTTCACATCACACCATGGCTAGATCTTCATGGGGGCTGTGTTTGAAATACCCATGCCCAACCTGGATTATTGACCAAGCACATTTTTAATGAGTAATCCCAGGATTGGAAAGGTTATTTCTAGAGACTGTGGAGGCCCACAGATTGCCTCGGTAGGGTAGCGAATTGGTCCTAGAGAGTCATTCTGGGAAGGATTGAAGACGTAGCTCTGTCTCCAAGGGGTAAGGGAAAGATGGGCGATAAGACAGGGAATTAGGATTTGGAATTGGGGGCGCCTGGGTGGCTCAGTGGGTTAAAGCCGCTGCCTTCGGCTCAGGTCATGATCCCAGGGTCCTGGGATCGAGGCCCACATCAGGCTCTTTGCTCAGCAGGGAGCCTGCTTCCTCCTCTCTCCTCTCTCTCTGCCTGCCTCTCTGCCTACTTGTAATCTCTCTCTCTGTGTCAAATGAATAAATAAAATCTTTAAAAAAAAAAAAAAGATTTGGAATTGGGCTGTATCCTAAGGCGAATCCCTTAGAAGGGTTTATCTTGGTAAATTTCTACGGATATTGCACAGTCATGCTTCGTGTTCAGTATTAATTTATTCCTATGTTGAAGTATCCTCGAGCTATCTATAAACCTTCAGCAAAGTCTGTTGTACCCATTCCACCTGGTGTGTCAGATGAGGAACTAAAGGAAGGAGCACCGAGGCTTCTCCTTTTGACCCCATCTGTCTAGGCCAGCCTTTTGTTAAGGGAGAACCATGTTCCTAGCCTTCTTCAGAGCACTCACAGGAACATCACAAGTAGAAGTCCACGGTTGCTTTGAGACCAGTAAGGGTCAAGTGATGGGTAGACAGGGAGGTGTCAAAGAACCCTTCCCCTCAAGTGTGCTAGAAAAAGGTCAACCTAGAAAGGGTGGAAGACGAAGGGAGGCAGACACTAGCCTACGCATCAGCTCACTGAAGTCCTGTGTGCATATGTCCTTCCTGGGTCTATTCTGAAGGATGCCCGTGTCTTCATGTTCTGGGGGATGTGGGTAAGTGTGAAGCAGATGGTATCAGCCATAGTCAGCTATACATGTGGAATGCTGAGAACCGTCCTACCATACATATTTTATCTTTAGTCATTATATTTTGGGAAAAAGTAATGTGGTCGTTAGTTTTAAGTGTCAACTTGGATAGACTATGGTATCCAGTTGTTTGATCAAATACCAGTCAATATGTAGCTGTGAAGAAATTTTTTAGTTGTAATAAACATTTAAAATCAGTAGACTTTGAATAAAGCAGATTACTCTCTACTCTCTATAATGTGGGTGGGCCTCATCTAATCAGTTGAATTTTGCTTTAAGACTGCAACATAGAAACCCTGCCTGAATCTCTTGCCCATCAGCCTGCCAAGCAGAGTTCAGGCTCAAGACTGAAACATCAAATCTTACCTGAATTTACAGTCTGCTGGCCTGCCCTACAGACTTCAGATTGCCAGTACCCAGAATCACATGAACTAATACCTAAAACTCAATCTCTCTCTCTCTCTAGATAGATATAGATATGGTGTATGTATCTTTTTATCTCTGTATTATGTATATAGTATGTAATATAATCATGTATAATAAATATAATATAACCTATTTTGTGTCTATATATTATATAACATGTAATAGAAATATATATCTATTTATATTGTACCTGTATCTATATTTATCTATTTATCTGTCTATAGATAACTAGATCTATTTATCCTATTGGTTCTGTTTATCTGGAGAACTCTTACTAAAACAGGAAATCCAAAAGGGAATAAATATTTAGTATGTGGTACTGGGAATACTCCACATCCTAACAGATTCAGCATAGTTTGCTGACTTCCACCTAGAATTCACATGAGCATGCTGCCAAAACCCTTTATCTGCTTGGGAAATCATATAGAATTCTGCCCTTGGTCCAGGGCTTCGGGTTCAATGTCTTTTGACAGCATTGTCTACTTGCCCCCCTCTCCTTCATTCTTATCCAGGGACTAGAAAATGGCACTGTTCACACTGTTATGTCATCCCATATTGTCTTTGTCCCATTAGCCACCGCATGTGGCTGTCTGTGGTAAGTAATCGAACAATCACTCAGGGACGGGCACGTGCTAATGGTGTGTGGCAGCTTTATAAACACTGTCGATTCGAGTTAGACCTGAATTGTCCTCTGATTTAAAGATTCTTCTGTGACAGTCAGAGCTGTGGGGATGATGCCGGCCAGAAAGAATGTGCATGGCCGTCACTGTGCCAATTTTATAATTCATCTTTTAATAATCTGTAACTGAAGAGCTGAGTGGAATTCATCAAGCCCTGCCTTGTTTCTCACTGGGGAGCTTTCTGTGTTTTGTTACTGAGCCAAAGCTGAATGCAGCTGCTGGAGCTGTCACCGGCATTCTGGTTCACCCAAATATTGATAATAATTACTCTTGCTTCACGTGGAAAGCATTTATTTAAATATGTGGAATGGAAAGACCGTTATTATTGATATTAAAACTTTACAGTGAGTACATCAAAATGTGGACATGACATTCATAAACTATGTCTGGGGAAAAATGCTGTCTTTCTCCTGCATAGTATGCAGGACCTTGGACTGGTATTGTTGATCATCTGTTCTTTATAGAAATCGGGAGAAGTTATTACCAGAGAATAATTAAACCCACAGAATTGTCCAAGTGCTGGCAGGCTTTAGCCATCCCTGACGCCACATAACAGCCTGTTAGGATCAGCAAAATCAAACAGCTGGGGCATTGAGTCTGAGGGGGGTAAATAGCATAATGAATTTTCTTTACCCTGTCATTATTCCTCTCCTGGCTTTCCTGGATTACAGACACAAGTAGGTCACGTTACATGTACCCACCCTTCACGCAAAGTGCTTTGGAGTGGAGCCTGGGGCCCGGTCCAACTGGGAATGACCATCTTATCATTGCAGGAATGAAAAGCTGCTTTTAACCCTTGTCAACCACATTACCAGGAAGCCCTGCACTAGCACAAACCCACTGCTTTCTATTTCCTTCTTTTGTTTTCCCTTTTTTGTTCTCCTTGCCTTCCTTTATTTGCCTGCCCTGAGTGGTCTTTTGATTCCTGAATCAAATCCTCTTTGTTCTTTATGATGGGGGACGTGTTAGTTCCTCCAATCAAGGTGATTTTATTTCATAGATTGTGTCTGATCACCTCCAAGGGAATGTTTGGAGCCTTGACGAGGGAGGCTACTCGAGGGAGGCTTTGAGTAGGGAGGACTCCAGCTGGGGCTTCGCCGTATCCATAGCAGGTGAGTTGACCTGATGACTGTTTGCAGGGGGCTAAGGAGAACCTGTGAGAAACAGCCCTCGGGCTGGGGGAGGATTTTCTATTAAAGCCTTATTCATCAAGAAGGAGGAAGACTGAGTCCAGCCATGGAGTTGTTATGAGACTTGAATCACAGCCCGGCTCCTGGAGCCCATTTGGGCTTGGAAGATAAATAAAAGCCATGCCATGCCAATCTGAGACAGGGCTCAGTGACATACCTACCGTGTAGGGACCCACCTAATAGAGTGCACCACAAAGGGAGGGAGCCTCCCCTCCTCCACAGGAGGGCTGCAGTACTCGGAGCAATTGGGGGTCGCAGCAGATCTCCCTTTGCCCTGTCAGCCAGGTGGCCACCGGCACAGGCCTGCTGTCCTTACCGGAGCAGCGGGACCCAGCCATGCTGGGGGGTGTCATGGGAACTGCACTTGTGAGACACACTCTGGAGCCTCCTAGAAATACATGAACGGGAAGCACTCCTCAGGCAGATGGAAATTTCTTTTCTTTTTTTTCTTTTTGGAAATTTCTTATTAGCACATTGGACTAGTGTCAACAAAGCTGAGAGATGAATACTAATGAATTAGATCATATTTGTGCAAATGGGAGGGTGATCTTTTGGGGAGCCCGAGTTCCGTTAGAATTTTCCTGAACAACTGGACAATACACCTGGCCCTTCTCTTACACATGTGTGTATTCGGTGGTCCGTCTTGGGTGGTCAGATCCTTATTCCATGGATTCCGAGGCCTTTGCCAGAAACGCTGAGCTGTTTCTCGAGAAGGGCTTCTGGATTTCCCACGTGATCTTGGATGAAAGCAAGAATAAGAATCGTTTTTGCCTTAAAATAGAACTGAAATAGAAAATTTGACCAGCTTTCTAATTGTTTGTTGGCTAATGAACAAGTTTGTTTTCAATGAGTAGTTTTTGTGACTTACGTGGATTCGCTGGAGAGAAGGACTGGAGAAAAGTGTAGGAGATGTAATATCTTTAAGACAGAAAAACACTGAGTAAAAAAGAAAGTGATGAAAAGAATGTTTGGCTTGGCCAAATCAGCCATTTAGTGACAAAACTTCTCTTGTTTAAATTGGGAACTGTCTATTTTGGCTGATTAACGCAGTCTTAAAAAATATTCTGCATTTCTGAAGGCTTTGTTAGAAGAAAGCCAAATAATCAGAGTTTACCGATAAGTTTCAGAGCACTCCTGTTTTCGGGTGGACTCGAAGTTAGAGAGATGCATCGTGTAATTTCTGAGGAATCCCTTCTAATGCGGTTTGAAATTATGCTCACATGCTCTGAAGTGTTTCTGAACAGCTCTGGCCACATCTTGGCTCTTCATTGTCTGAGAATGTATAATTTAAGAAATTGTAAAGAGGGCGCCTGGGTGGCTCAGTGGGTTAAAGCCTCTGCTTTCAGCTCAGGTCATGATCTCAGGGTCCTGGGATCGAGGCCCACATCGGGCTCTCTGCTCAGTGGGGAGCCTGCTTCCTCCTCTCTCTCTGCCTACTTGTGATCTCTCTCTCTGTGTCAAATAAAGAAATAAAATCTAAAAAAAAAAAAAAGGAAATTGTAAAGATATGGCAGAATTCTGTTCTACAAAATTCTCAGGGAGTTGATCTCCACTCAACTTGAAAGTTATGTAAACTCTTTCCTAAAAACAATTCTCAGCCTCTGCCGCCTTCATCGCCCAGTGCACAATTCTGAGCTGTCAAGGTTGGGTTCTTCCAGCTTGGGCTGGTGGTCTCTAATATTGTAAAGAATTTGTTGATTCAGGGGACCCTTTCCTCTCATTTGCTGCGGTGAATTTAGGGCCTGCCTTCTGCTCTGTTTTTGTTCTCAGCTGGCTGTTAGTTTCTTGCTAAGTTGCTAAGTGATAATTAAGGCTTTAGCCTAAGGCAGGGGGGCTGACCTACCTTACAAAAAAAAGGCGGGGGGCAAATCTGCTGTATCTCTGGTAGATGAGCCTATTTTAAGGGAAATTTTAAATCAGAATCTTAAAGAGTTTTATAACAACAACAACAACAACAAAGGTTAAAACCAAGGACTTAAGGAATTGTGCTTAACATTAATGTTTCTTAAGAACTCTAGGCTAGACGTAACTAGTGATGAAATGAAGGATAATGTGGTAGATACGCGGGGGCTTGCAGACAATGAAAAATACCCTTTAAATTCTGCTGTTTTTAAGGCTGGCTTTACTTGTGGGCTCTTCCAAGATGTCAAAAGTTTTCTCTTTGTCTTTCCTACATATCAGCAGTTGGGTTTCTTGACTCAAGCTTTGCTTTACAGAGCTACTTCTTTCAGAGGAGCTATTCCAGTCCAGAGAAGTTGTATGCACATGAGTGTATGGCAAATTGGATACTGCTTCAGCTCTTTAAGATCAGCACATTTTAAAGAATTTTTGTGAGTGTGAAACCTTTGTATGGTAAATAATTCATTTACTTGGGGATCCCAGGTTTTTCATGTACCCAGTTCACTTTAAATGGGATGATCTCTTACAGTGTGATCTGCTCTGAGCCAGAACTTTTATCTGCAAAGTCGGTTAGGATGTCAGATTTTCTATACTGCTGCTTCTTCTGAATACGATAATTCTTTTTCTACTCAGACATTGACTAAAGAAAGTAGAACAGTGTGACTATAAATTTGATCTATAAGGAACATAGCAGATTCAGAGAGAAAACTCTTGGAGGATTAGAATTACTAGAATTTTCTTTCTTTCTTTCTTTCTTTCTCTCTCTCTCTCTCTCTCTCTCTCTCTCTCTCTCCCCTTCCTTCCTTCCTTCTTTTTTTTTTTTGATGGAAAGCATACAGATTCCCACAATTCACAGGGAAAAGATAGGGCCCTAGTGGCAATCTAATTTTAATATCTTGTATTTCTTTATTGAGGGCATGAACATTTGGAAACACAAGTGTCATGATATTCAACACTTAATTTTTAAAGTTGATTTTTAAACATACACGTTTGTGTTTCTGGAATATATTCGGATAGATAAATATTTCCATCTTCCTCTTCCATTTTGCTTTTGTTGCTATTGTTTATCACCCCCAGAGCATTTGCAGGCATCACCTCTCATGTGGGCCAGACTGAGGCAAGGGTGGGGTCAGTGGCCTGGGTGGGGGGAGTGTAAACAGTGAGGATCCAGGATATAAAACCCACCCAATCCTTTGGGGAAGCCTTTGGGGGGTTGGAGTTGGCTAGGAGATGAGGGATGGAGGGTGGGAGGAGCCCCAAAGTAAGCATAGGAAGAGGGCCATTGTGGCAAGAAACTGAGGAAAGGCTGAGAAGGGCTAAATTAAAGAAAATACAAAGGAGCTGGAACAGAGTGTAAGGAAGTAGTTTTCTAGAGTGTTCTGCTTCTGCTTTCTTTTCTCTCTCTCTCTCAAACTGAGAACAGGGATCAGGGGGCCATGAGGAGATCTTTCTTCACCTCTTCCCAACTCAGGACACGATGTATGGAGAGAGCCCTGCTGGTGATAGAGACACCGGAGAGAGCCTGTAGAGTCTGACGTTATTCCTGCCTCTGTGACCTGGGGCAAGTATTTAAGTCCTGTGAGCCCTAGGCTTTTCATCTGTAAGCTGGAGATGAGAATATCTACCTCCCCAAGTTGCTTCTGAAAATGAGGTGTCATGCAATGTGCCTGAATTGAATTCCTAATCTCCTTTCAGCCTCTTTCAGAAAATTGCCTCATAGGTAGTGGGAGTTACTGCTCTGTTAGAATACCCCAGGGCAATCACTGAGGGCCTTACGATTTCCTCAGGACTGGAGTGGCCTTTAGTCCATCACAGGCCTGGTCCCAGTTCCCCAGCATCTAGTGGAGATGGAGCTTCACGACTTCATCTGCCTCTAGCACAGGTGGCCCCAGGACACTGGTTCTCCACATCACAAAGGGTGCTTCTCAGAGTGAGCAGAGTGTTGCAGCTTTTTGGGCTAACCTGCTTAATTACACTACAGCCCAAATGTGTGCAAAGATGAACATAGCCCATCAGCTTCTAACTTCTAATTTTTATTGTAGTAATCACATGCTTCCTCTAAAATATTCTCCTCAAATATTTTAGACCTCCTTGCCATGAAATCAGTTATAAATAATGGTGGAATAACTGGCAATGGCATTGATATTTTGGGGTCTGGAAACCTTAACTAATATCCTTTAAATTCAGGAAGGCTCGCTTGGCTGTGGGTTCTTAAAAGAAACTCACGATTTTTCTTTTATATGAATCAGTGATTTTGGTGTTTTGAACTTAAAGTTTGCCTCCGGGTAACCTTCTCTTCCCTTCAAGCTTAGAGTTGAGATTTCACTTATTTCCCTCTATCACATAGTCTTCTGTGTGCTCATTCTCATCTTCCTCCTTTTCAACTTTTAAAAAAATTGAATGTATTTGACGAGTGACATTGTATAAATTTAAGGTAGAGGGTAAGTTACTTTGATACATTTATATAATATAATATGATTGCCACTGTAGTGATATTTACCACATTAGACAATTATAGTACAATGTTATTTATATCCATTATATTGTGCATTAGATTCTATGGCTATTTGCTACTCATTGCACGTTTGTTCTCTTAAATGCCACCCAGCTTATCCCCACCTCCACCCCCAATCCCTAGCAAGCAGATATTTTACTCTCTGTTCCCTCCTTCCTTCCTTCCTTGCTTCCATCCTTCCATCCTTCCTTCCTTCCTTCCATCCATCCTTCCATTCTTCCTTCCTCTTTCTCTCCCTCCCTCCTTTCCCCCTCTCTCGCTTCCCTATGTGCCCACCCCCCCACACCTCCCTCCCTTCCTTCTTTCCTTCTTTTTTTTTCCAGTAGGGTTTGACTTCTTTTAGACTCCACATATAAATGATATCATATGATACTTGTGTTTTTCCAACTTCCGTCGCTTAGCGTAATGTGCTCACGGTCCATCCATGTTGTTACAAATGGAAGGCTATGCTCCTTTTTGTGGCTTAATAATATTCCATTCTGTATCTATACCACATCTTTTTTATTTTTTTATCCATTCTTCTGTTGATGAACTCTAGTTACTGGGTTTTGGCTGCTATTTATTCATTCTTTCTATCTGAGACTCAGTTTGGATCTAGAAAATGGAGTTAATATTACTTCTTTTGCCAAGCAATCATGAAAATTAAATGCAACTATGTAGTTGTTAAACACCCAGCATATATATGGGAGGTCCTCAACAAATAATAGTTATGAATGAGTAGAGTATAGATAGATTCTGCTTATATTTAAATTATTAATTTACAAATAATGGGAATAAGAGATGAAGCAGAAAAGGCAACTCAAGCAAGAGTGAGGAGCTCTAAATTCTAGATTCACATGGCATATTTTGTTCCCTACGCATTTTCTGGGAATTTTCCTCCCAACCACATTGCTGCAGTGGAAGTGGTCCTGTTACCATGTGACCATGTTCCTGGGTTGTGGGTTGTTGGTTGAGGAGTTAGCAACTGAATTAGGCTGGGTCAGTGAGTTTATTCTCTGAAATCTTTGGACTTCAATTGCATAATTCAAGGAAGCCCGTTGAGAGAGAAAGAGAGAAAAAGCACATTGGAAAAGCAGGTGTAGAGGAAAGAGAAACTGAGGCTGAGACAGGGCTTGATTCCCTGATCCTGTCAGGGTCCCGTGCCCGCCCATATTTCTGCCCTTGAGTTCCTGGAGGTGTTTCCATATATGTATGGTAATTATACTCCTTTTTTGCTTAAACCAGCCTGAGGTAACATTCAGTTACTTGCAACTAAAGGGCCTAATACGATGTCAAACTAGACATATATCTATATATCTCAGGAGCTCAGTTTTTTCACCTGTAAAATGAGCAGTGTAAACTGAATTATCTGTAAGACCCCTTTCATTTCTGTAATTTTAAATGTGTGTGTGTGTGTGTGTGTGTGTGTGTGTGTGATTGTGGGAGGTGATGAGGGTTTGGGCAACCACAACATTCTCCATCTGCCACCAGATAAATGTTGAATGGTCCACAAATGGTAAATGCAAGTTTTGGACGGTATACACTTTGAGGGGGTTGTAACTGTATATAGGACATGATTACATAGAAACACAGCTTTTAATTACCGAGTCACTTCTTAGCTGTGTGTATTGATAAGCATAAGTGTAAATGTGGTAAAGAAGAATTTTTAAATCATCATTCAGGAAAATAAGGAAATGCAGTTGGAAATTAATAAATATGATGCTCCAAAATGAGGTAATAGAAGCACCAACTGATTGTCCCTGAACCCTGAATCTGGGACAAGTCTTCAGATAATTTCCGAGAAATGAGCGGTGTCCCGACTTTGAAGCGGGAGGAATGGGTGTGCTGCAGCTGTCCCTTCAGGAGGGAAAGTGCCAGGTGCAATATGGCATTCTGGCCTCTTGACGATGATTTATGATCTTTGGGCTTCAGTTACCATGTGCTTGATGGAGATGTAATTTGTCACTGTTTTAAGGAATGTAGCTCCAAACATTTGAAAAACTAAAACTGAACCCTATCTTATCAGTGGTTTATTTTTAGGGGACTCTTTCTGCTAATCACTATGGGGGGGGGACTTCTGTTGCCTCATATCTGGGCTGAAAGAGCAGTTGCTACCTTTGTTTTTTAGCTAGAGTTAGCTTTTATCTATTCTATACTCAAATCCACTTCCCACCACACACATTAAAAGCCATTAATTTATCAATATGCATGACTCAAGTGTAACCTATAGGGTGGAGCCTCATTCTTATCCCACAGGCTGTCTTGGGTCGTGGCTGAGAGCCCAGACCATCCTTGGACTGTCTGGGTTCAAATCTAGCTCTGCCACTTCTTATTTGTCTGACATTGGAGTTACAGACTATCTCTGTACCTGAATCTCCTCATTTATAACATCAGAGAACCTTGACTGAATGGGTAAACATATGCCAAGCACCTGCCTGAGTGCCTGGCTCCTGGCAAATAATATGCAAGTGTTTGCTGTGATTATTGTGAATAAGAGACAGTGACTTATTTCTTCATTAGAAGAATGGGTTTAAAAATCAAGTCTCCCCCACCCTCTCCCAACAGAGATGACCTTAAACTACACCGAGATAAAATTTGTTTGATGTCTGATGCTTTTCCAAGACTGGATCCTGATGGGAAGGAGTGGGGAATCTAATGTTGAAAGAGGGTCCCTAGGAAAGGGTCCCAGACCATCCCTGCGTCACAAACTTTCACTTCCATGGAAAGACCTACAGGGCAGTTGAGAGATTTGTGTCTTCTTCTGGTTCCCTCTGCTTTCTCCCCGGACCCTTACAAGCTGGGGTCCCCCATGGAGATCCCAGTCCGAACTGTCACACTGGGCTTCCCGCAAACGGTGGAACAGTTATAGGGCAGGTTGGAAATAAGCCATCTTCTGATTTTTCAGTGTGTCAATAGAGAACAGGGTTCAGGTGAAAAAAATTACCTATCATTCTTCATTATCCGGGGAATCACTCACCCGCTGCAAAGAACACAATCCAGGCAGCTGTGGGGTTGCAAAGCATCAGACCCCAAACCAGCTGGTACATCAGAAGGGGTGTTTTTTGGCTCAGCAAGGCTGCTGGTTAGTGCATTGTTTAGTGCAGTCTCCTGCAGGGATCAGCCTAGCTCTAGGCAATGGGAACACAGAGTCTGGAAGCCGAAGCCTTGATCTATAGGTTTCAAAATCCTAAAGAGATTTGTCGGAGTGGCATTTTCTTTCCCAACATGGATGACTTGAGAAGCTTTTATATCCATCTTGCTGCATGGTCAGGCACTATTTCTCCTTGGGTCCCTCACATTGCTGCATATCTTGTGAGCAGTGACACTGGCTGCCCTTTGTTCTGGACAAGAATGTGTGCACAGTGATCAGGCTGAAAGATAGTATCTCCCTCTTGGGCAAAGGGCAGGCATGCTTATTGTCCATTATAATAAAGATCATGTCCACCTGTGCAGGAAAGGGCAGGCAAACATTCACTACCCATGATTAAAGCTTCGGGTTTCCTCAGCTCGGGACTCCCCTCTCACCGTGCGACTTCCCATGTGTGTAGCTGTTGTCATCCCCTTTCTGCATGGCCTCAGAATTAGGCAGTGGGGTTTGAGAAACCGGCACAACCAAATGCCTATACTCTGGCTACTGCTGTTGCTGTGAGTATTTAACGGTCCTTCATCTCTGACCTGGGAGTTTTGCATCTTCTACCAACATCCCTGAAATTGTGGTGTGCGAACTTGCTAGCTTGCAAGTTAGATAAAAGCTCAGATCCTTTGTAATTTCTGACATGCATTCTTTCTAGGCTTATTGAAATTACGGAGCAAGTAGTAGCAAATAAGTGGTTCATACAACTGGATGCGATTCTCAGTGGCACACATTAGCTGTATGAATCAAACATCTCTTTTCTTTCCACCAGCTTTCTGGTCTATGTCACTTTTGGGAGAATTTTTCTTTCTGTTTAAAAATTCAATATCTCTGCTAGGGTTTAAGATATAGTATGATAACTTACACATTATCATGGCTTTCCTGGAAAAAAAAATCTACTTTCTTCCCCCAAGATCTAGCCTGGCTTTATCCTTCTAACCCCTCCAATAAAGAATCTAACCTCTCCAAAATTCCCTTTCTGGAAGACAGTTCTGTGTTTGCTTAGTTCCATAAATAGGAAGTAATTGAATGGGACCTTGTATATCCTATCCAAATCTCATATGCTTTCTGCTAAGTCATTCTACTTTCCCATAGTAAAAAGAGTAACCACTAATATTTATTGAAGACTTATTCTGCCAAGGCACTGAAATAAGAGCTTCACATGTATTCTTCCCTAATCCTTACAACAACTCCATGAGGCAGATTCTTTTATTATCATGTCCACACAGATGAAAACACGGAGGCTTGGGAAGTTACCTCATGTGTGCAATTGAACACAGCTAATAAATGGTAAAGATGTAGTGGGAGCCCAGGTGTGTCTTCGTAACCACCAGACCACACTGTGTCTCAGGGAGGCCCTGCCCTATCAGCCTCCACATAAAATAGTGAACGAAGGAGGCTTTATTGGAATAAGTTATATATCCACAAAATATTCACTTTAGGTTTTAATGGGGACCTAAGAATTGCAATGAAGTGAAGATTACATAGTTTCGATTCTCTCTTGTAAAGAATCAAGAAGAGGGGCACCTGGGTGGCTCAGTCAGTTAAGTGTCCGGTTTTTGGTTTCTGCTAGGGTCATGAACTTGCGGTGGTGAGATAGATCCCTGCGTTTGTGATATTCTCTCTCCCTCTCTGTCTGCCCTCATCCTGCCCTGCTTGAGCGCTCTCTCTCTCTCTCTCTCTCTCTCCCTCTCTTTCCAAAAAAATAGAAAAGAATCAAGAAGAAACAGTTATGTTCCTTGTTATATTTTTCTCAGATTTTTTATTTTGGCATTGATAATGTTCTTAAATCAATCTAGAGGTCTTTTCTCTTACCAGTAATAAATATTGAGTAACTTATTCCTCTTGGCTTGGTCAAACGGGAACTATGTTGCTTATATATTGATGATAATAGTAACATACAGTTTAACCGTAATATAACCAGGGATTCATTTTCTCTTTTATTTATACCAGTGTCAGGTATGAATGCCTATCAGATGGTCCATCATCTAGGATTTATTTTTGTCTCTGTTTGCTTACTTGCACAAGTTTTATCTTGTACACTGTTCTTTTTATTTAATTCCTTTGTTAGATCTCTTAAGTTCCATTCAGTAAATGGTGTATTATTTGAGCTTTTTTTGTATGTCATAATATTTACGAGGTATTATTCCAGACAAAGGGAGAGAAAGCCTTATTGAGGCACATGAGGTACTTCAAGGTATTATAGAGACAAAATAAACGAAGAAGACCAAGGTAGGTCAAATACAGGTCCAAGCTCAGCTTCTCATATACCATTGAGCAATTTTGGTAAGTTTATGAATCCCTGTAAGTCTCTTTTTTTCCCATTTGTAAAATGGGATAATATAATCTAACCCACGGTTTTTGTGAAGATTAGAACTAATGTATTCAAGGTAATGACAGTATTAGGCACTTAAGAAATGAACATCATTGGTTTTGAAGGGAAATTATTACCATGATTATTATTAATGTATATGATTACTAAGTGGCTAATATGTGTGGGAAGTTGTTCAAAACATTGTACATGAATCTCATTTCATTTCATCCTGACAACAACCCAGTGAGGTAGGTGATTATTTCCTCAGGTCACACAGTATGTGGGAGAGCGGGGATTTCAGTTCATTTCCTTCTGACTCCGTAGTCCACACACTTCATAGCCACGGTAACAGGAAAATGTCATTTAGAATAAAATAATGCGTTCACTGATATTTAACACAACACCAAGGAATGCATATATGCAAATGTGGTGTCACCTCTGAAAACACATGAGACCTTCCTACTCTGTGAAAATGACATCTCTGAGGTAAAAAGTTCTCACCACCCATCTGTTCGATCACCTTGCAAATGTTCCACTAATGTAAATTAATTACAAGTTTAACTCAAGTTTCGAACTAAAATGATTAGACTCTGTTGTAAAAAGTGATTTGAATGTATCCCAAGGTGTAAGGAAGGTGCTGTCAAGACTGAACTGTCCATTCATGTCCCAGTGAAAGTGGTGGTAGAGTGGAGTGTGTGTGTGTCACATGTTACTGTGCTATAGCTCTGTATCTCTATAGATCTGTTGATATATGCAGCTCTAGAGTCTGACTAACCAAACTGTAATCATGGAAATAATTCTTATCTTTTCCCACACAAATTTATATATTTCTCTGACTTTTTAACTTCATGAAACTTAAATTGAGATTCTCTGGGTACAAAATAGTATTTTACTATAAATAGATATACCATACCAAGCATTTAACTCATAGCATTTTCAACTTTAAAATGAATAAATTTGGCCACAGACCTGTCTTAATTTGAACTTTCAGGCTCTGGGATACCATTTTCTTTCCCCAGCTACCAGCTGGGGTGCCTGACTTCCTCTATGGCATATGACTAATGTATTTCTTCAGCAGCTGGCTTAGCATTTTACAAGACTCAGAAGAATCCATCCTCATATGTTAAAAGCACTGAACAGCAATTATCATTTAACATGAATTCCAGCCTTTCTTCCAATGTTTTCCCTGCTTCAGACACTTCCTTAAATTAACTCCCAACTAGTTACTGAAAGCACATCACATTTTCTTGTTTACTTTTGTTCCTTTTGTTTTTAAATTTATTCATTTGAGAGAGAGAGAGACAGAGAGACAGAGACAGAGCACAAGCAGGGGGAGAGGCAGAGGGAGAAGCAGACTCCCTGCTGAGCTGGGAGCCTGACATGGGGCTCAGTCCCAGGACCTGGAGATCATAACCCGAGCCAAAGGCAGACACTTAACCATCTGAGCCACCGAGGTGCCCCAGTTTTATTCCTTTTTCTTAGAATGTCTTCTCTCTACATTTCTCCTCTTGAAATCCATCTACCTTTCCAACGAGAGCTACAAAATTGTTTTTCCTGGAGGCCCATCCCACTATCCCATAAGCCAGAAGGTTTTTCTACTTGTATAACATTGAGGTTTTCCTACTAATTAGACATTTAACTCAGATATCTTCAAGCTGGTTAGCCATTTGTGCATCTTAATCTTCCAGAGAGAAACATTGTTATCCTCACATCTCTATTGCTGCTTAGAGCCTAAGAGAGTCCTTCACAATCAATAGTTGGTGCCTAATTTAGCGTTCTTGAAAGAATAACTAAATAAATGATTGATTTGTTTGAAAACAAAATAATCAGACCCTGGCCGGTGTTGCAGGAAAGCTGCAAAAAGCCAGGCTGGAGACCTGGTCCTGTTGCCCGTTATGTGCACGACGGGAAAGCAGTTTAACCTCTCTGAGCTCAGCTTCTTCATCTGTAAAAACAATGCTCTTGCCTCTGTTCTTGCCCTGCCTACTTATGGGATGGTAATGGGAACCAAATAGAGAAATGTATGCACATGCTAAGGAGGCTGTAAATGCTGACCTAAGCTATTAGATGTGTAGACAGTTGGCCAACCAGCTAACATGAGACACTTTTATTTTATTTTATTGAGAGAAAGAGAGAGATAGAGAGAGATAGAGCACACACATGTGCACACAGGCAGGGGGAAGGGCAGAGGAGAGAGAGAGACAGAATCTTAAGCAGGCTCCAGCACAGAGCCCCTTATGGGGCTTGATCTCGTGACCTTGAGAAAAATGACCTGAGATGACATCAAGAGTCAGATACTCAAATGACTGAGCCACCCAGGGGCCCCAACGCTGGACATTTTAATAGCAAGCTTTACACACTATTACCAAACTCTTCCTCTATTAGATAGCAAAGATGGTTCCCTTACTCCCTCACCTGTTTTCTGTTTATTCATTCATTCAAGAAATATTTATGAAGTACTTACTACTTACCAGATGCCATGCTAGGCATTAGGGTTAGAAATATGGAAAGACATACAGTTCCTGCTCTCAAGAACTGTGCATTCTTTTAGGGGAGACCTAAAATAGATGGGCCTACAAACCAACAGGTCCATTAATAAGATAATTTTAGATAAGGATAAATACCAGTAAGAAAATGAAATGGGGGGCGCCTGAGTGGCTCAGTGGGTTAAGCCTCTGCCTTCGGCTCAGGTCATGATCTCAGGGTCCTGGGATAGAGCCCTGCATCGGACTCCCTGATCAGTGGAGAGCCTGCTTCCTCCTCTCTCTCTGCCTGCCTCTCTGCCTGCTTGTAATCTCTCTCTCTGTCGAATAAATAAATAAATAAATAAATAAATAAATAAATAAATAAATAAATAAATAAATAAAATCTTAAAAAAAACAAAAAGAAAATGAAATAGGGTAATGCACTACAAAGTAAGTAAGGATGGCTATCATTAGCATGGTCAAGAATGGTCTCTCTGGAGTGACCAGAAGGAAGAGAAAGAATAAGCTCTACAAAGGTTTGGGGACAGCAAGTGTAAACACTGTAAGTGGGACTGGGGTTGAAACAGTGAGAGTGAAAAGAAGGCCCATGGGCTGAAGGAAAACAATCTGAAGGAGAAAAGAGGTATTGGGTGGTGGAAAGATGATCTATTTGCACAGAATGATCAAGAAAGAGGAAAGCAATCTATTTGCTTTGACAATGCAGATCAATAAATTTAACTGGTTTAATTCTGGTGAAAACCTAGTTCATTGGCTCATACATTAGGATATTTACACTTACAAAACCATACCATTAGGGATTTTGGAACTTTACTAATTAAAAACAAATATTTTAACATTAAAGCAAAGAGATCTTAATTAACATTGTCCATGATTGTCAGTATTTTACCAGAATAATATTTTTCCTTTCAATATATGTTATTATTATTTCAGTGATTTGCTGTACCTTTTACTATCATTTCATTATTCCTAGTTAATAGAAAGTCTGAATTAAAATATCTTTAAAATACTCCATTTTATTGTATTCATCAGTACTAGTTGAAGGGAAAAAGCCACAATCCCTCATGGAATCCTCTTGGAGTACACAAGCACACATACGCAGAAAATTAAATAAAATTGTTAGCTGTGATAAGTGCTGAGAAAGAGAGGTTTTATGGTATTATGAAAATACTTAAGAGCAGGAACTGACCAAATCAAAAAGGTCAGGGAAGGGTTAACCTACGTCAGTGTTATATATTAGCAGTCCCACTTTAATGACTGGCTTAGAATGATCTCAGTATGCTTTTATCCCCACAATAGCTTTACCTTTCCTTAGAGATAAATTGCATGTAAATAAATATATATGAAAGTACCTCAAATCAATTCGGTGTCTTAAGAATATAATTTTTCCTTTGGAATCTGCTTCAGCTTTTCATTTGCTCAGCAAATCAATATTCTCTCTCCACCTTTTTCACACTCACAAAAGGGAAGTCAGCCCTCACATGCTGCCACTTATTAATGACCACTGATACTTGGTTTATGGAGAGATTTATCCTGTGGCCTTTGAATCCTCGTCTCCCTCTGCACACACTGTCCTAGATATTCGGGACTAAGCTGCCAGAAGCTTCTGAGTATTCCAGCATCACCTTCCTCCCTCATTGCCTGGCACTCTGTGTCTCCCCACATGTCGTCCCGCTGGTCACCGAGGTGCCCCAACCTGGCATGGTCTCTGTAGCTTCTTGACGCTGAAACCCACTCAAGCAGATGGGATGGCTCCCTCCAGGCCACAACTCTTGCCAGGCATTGGTCTTCCAGCCTCATAATGTGGAATCTGTCAGGCTGAGAACAGAAGTGCTCCAGCCCATTATTAGCTGATAGAAAGCATATAAAAAAGGACTTTATAAACCAAGGCACGAATAAATAATTTCACGAGCGAGGCTGCCGTGTGGCAGTCCTCGGTTTAAAGCTGAAAGCCTTTCTAATGTGTTGCCAGAGGATTAAATGCTATCACCATGTTTCAGGCAGTAACTTTTATTGCATGTTTCAGTCAGGATTTGGCATTGGAAAAGAAAGAATTCTGCACACATCACATTGAAATTGGAAGGCAGTCGCTGCTATATGAAGCTTGGACGCTATTGTTGGGGTGGCATTATCTTCTGTTGGGGAGTTTACCCCCTTGCTCCTCTCTCTTTCTCTCCATCTCTGTTTCTGTCTCTCCTATTTCTCTGTTTCTGTCTCCCCGTCATTCTCTCTCTCTCTCCGCAGATAGTTACCACCTTTCCAGTTCCCGATAAACCCTTTCCGTATGCCTGGTACTGTTCAAAATTATTCTTCATGATGACGTTTAGTAGTGGGTTTGCAGTATTAGGAGAGCGACCGCTTGTGTCAAACTGCATAGAAAATAAGAATAAAATAGGCAGAGAAAAAGATCTGAGACTCTTGTCTCCCCCCCCCTTTTTTTAAAGCATTCCCAGAAAAGCCATCGGGCACAAGGTTATGGCTTTGGGTTGGTCACTGAGTCAGGGAGAAACTGGAGGGTCCCAGTCTCATGGAAGGGCAATTCAGGCCCTGGTTGCCTGATCCCTTTGAGGGAGGGTGTCTACACTTAGGATTACCTCAGGGATGGTGAGCAGAAACACCTGAATTACTCCTTTCCATCGTCAGCTCTTTTCCCTCTTCTAACATTTCTTACCCTCACTGCTTCTGTCTAGTAAGGAAAAACCATTTTTATTTCCTACATGGCAGGTGCCCAAATTCCTCTCTGCAAGGTCAATTTCTTTGTTGGGAAAAGGTGCTGTGATACAGATAATAAGAGTCATGGGCAGAAGTTGAAATGCAAGGCTGGGGAGTGGGCTGGTGCCCACACCTCAGCAAAGAAGGCAAGAGAGAAACGGTACCTGAAGGGGTGGGGAAGGAGATGACAAAACAGAGAGGCCTCCAAACTCGGAGTGTGGGGTGATGGGCCTGTGGCCCCCAGAGATGGATGGCCTGAAGCACACTGAAGAACTACAACGCTAATGTTTCCATTTGAATTTCTGAGAGGGAAATGCCCCTCCATTTCCCTCCCAACACTATGAGTAGAGAGGATGACGCTGATTCATTCCTGTTCTGAGTGAGCAGGAGGCCTGGGGACTCAGGAGAGGTGGAGCAGCACACAGTCAGCCTGTAGCAACAGGAGCCTAGGAGGCCGTCCCAAGGGTTACGCCCTTAAGGGGTTTTGTGAAAATCTTGGGGTGGAAACTGGACTGGTCTAAGCTACAGAATCTAGAGGTTTTTATTTTTTTTAAAGATTTATTTATTTATTTTAGAGACACAGAGAGAGCAGGGGGAGGAGCAGAGGGCGAGGGAGAGAGAGAATCCTCAAGCAGACTCCACACTGAGTGCAAACCCCGACACAGGGCTTAATCCCAGGACCCTGAGATCATGACTTGAGCTGAAACCAAAAGTCAGCCACTTAACTGACAAGAGTCACCCAGGTGCCCCCAGAATCTAGAGGTCTGAGCCAATTTTTCCTAGGTCTCCAAAGGACAGGAGAACCTTTTATTGACTTTGGGTTATACTAGATTTTCAAGGGGCCTACAATGTAGTACTTTGTAATAAGTGCTATGAAAATCAATAGTAGTGAGGTAGTTTGCAAAGATCCTGGCTTGCAGCCAGACAAAATTAGGGCAAAAATGTGCTTAATGCACATAGGCAATTAAGAGAATTTTTTTTTATTCCGAACGGCTGGTTCATTGTAGCATAAAATGCTATTGCATTCTGTTTATATAAGCATTTTTCTATTGGCATATGATAGAACCCGTGGAAAATCAGTCAGAGAAAATCCAGTTATAACTCTTCACAGGCTCGTGGTCTAACAGCATCCTTAGGAATAAGACTTTCAGAAAGGAACTGTTGTATTTCTTATTCCACTTACTTTGAAGGAACATTCTCCTACACATTGCTTCTTTCCTGGATTTCTTCTTGGAACTCTTCTTGCCAGCCTTTCCTCTTCTGTCAGTCACAAATATGGAGACAGCACCCCTTTACCCATGGACAGCCAGAGTGGACTGCTGCCCCATTTCCCTCCTGGCCTGGTCCTTCAAAGGATTCATAGGGTGTCTCTAGGCCCTCTTCCCACCCTTCCTGACCTGCCTCAGCTTCTCCCAAGGACTTTAAATCACTTTTTTTTAAAAAAAGAATTTATTTATTTGAGAGGGAGAGAGAGCATATGAGTAGGTGGAGGGAGAAGGAGGCTCCCCACTGAGCAGGGAGCCCGACGTGAGGCTTGATCCCAGGACCCTGAGATCATGACCCGAGCCGAAGGCAGACGCTTAACTGACTGAATCACCTAGGCGCCGCTTAAATCACTCTTGAGTTCAGAGCTTTTCCTCCAGTTTCTCCACTTAGGTGGAGATCTGTGTGAAGAACAGTTCAGGATAGACTGAGGAGGGTTTTCTTCTAACACAAAGCTAGGAATCTCAGAATGTGAAACTCTTTGAATGGACTTTCTTCCCTTTTGTTTAGAAAAATACTGTTAGCTCAGAGGGGTGGCTGTGCCTTTCTCTTTTGATGTGAGGGAAAATAATGTGAGGTGTGTAGCTGTGTGTGAATGCATTTGTGAGTGAACACATATATGTGTCTGTATAGAAGGATAATAGAAAAGGAGAGGAAACTTAGTGACTTGACTGAGTAGTGAGCAGTCATTTTTCATGCAGGACCATTATGGAGCTATATGTAAGAAGCATTGCCATTTTTCTACTAATAAATGCAATATCAACAACAGAACTTCCAGCATTTTCTTTTTTTTGTATTACCTAAAGGGTTTCACTTTAAGGGGGTCAAATATCAAAATGACATGAACAGCACGAACTGCAGAACTTGACTGTTACACTGTGCCTTTGTCCACTTTTTGTTTAAAGCTGGTGGAGCTGAGAGGACAGATTTGTGGAATTTGGGGGTGAGAATGTGAATTGGTACCCACGTCCAGCCACGGATCAGGGAATGGTCCTTTGGTACCTGGGAAGCTGGAGGACAGGAGCTGTCACTCGAGAGAGCACTGTCACAAAAACACGTTTCAAATGCTCTAAAAATACCTGCCTTTACTTTTTTACCCATAGTCTGTACCATATTTAGGCTTCTTGGTTGCAAGCAACAGAAACGAACTCTGTTTGTTTTAAACCAAAAGGAATTTGTTAGAAGGCTATTTGGGGCTCAGAAAATCACCAGGAAGCTCAAGAACAATCTTGAAGAATGGGAAGCATCCAGAGACTCCTCAAGACAGGCAACAGCACTGTAGCACCTCAGGTCCCCTGCCAGGACGGGCTGCCCTGCATACACCTGCACAGCTGTGAGAAGTGTGACTGCTCCCCCCGCCCCCAGCCGTCCCATGCTTGCCTCACATGCTCTGGATTCAGAGTTCTGGGAGCAAACATTCATTTGGTTTAGTCTGACGCTAGTCTCCCCTCCCTCCCTCAGAGGGCTGCACAGGCTGGGGAAGAGGGGGGCCCTGGCCCCTTTGGCATTGTGGTGCAGCAGTTTCCCTTCTCACCAGAACCGCACAAAGTGGAGACTCTCCAAAAGGGAGGTTCGGGTACAAAAGGAAGACAGTAGGAAGTAGAAGCCCATCAGGCTATAAAGTCTACCACATGCTTCGTAACTCAGCCAGAAGGGACTGGGTTATGGCGGCACATCCTTACGGGTTTCTTCCTAGTTGGGTTCTCTTCTCCCTTCTGCTCCAGACCTAGTTCCAAAGGCCACATTTCTGGGGGCAGCTGTCAGGTGGGGGGACAGCACAAGAGGCTGGCTTCTGTTTGTTCCCCTGTAAAATGTGGATGACACCACCCGTGTCAGAGTGTTATTGTGAGGATTGAATGGGGTATTTGTAAAGTGCCCAGTACTGTGTCTGGCACTGGGCAGAGTTCAACAGATGTTCTGCCATTTCCCTCATTGTGCGGTCTCCCAAAAGACAGTCTGCAGGTAGCCGTCTACCAGCGGCCATGTTACTTATTCAGCAAATATTTATTGAGTGCCATTATCCCTATTCTTCTCAGGTTTCTAAGGACTGATGAAGACTTTGTCCAGGAATGTTACCACACTTAACTAGTCGTGCAACTCCAGGCAAATTATTTAACCTCTCTGAGACTCAGTGAGACTGTCTGTAAAGGGGAGATGATAATCACATCTGCTCTGAAGAAGTCTTCTAAGCGTTAAATGAGATAATCCACATTAGGTCCTTAGCACAGGACCTAGCAATAGGCAACACTCAATACATATGAATTATTGATAAGAACCCATAGAGTTTAAGATTTTTTTCTTGAATCTGCATATATAGTCAGCCTCTTCTATCAGAATAATAACCACTATGTAGACTTAGAGCTGGAAGGGTATTAGGAATGTATGTATGGTTCAGCCTCTTTGCCGTACGAAGGAGGAAATGCAGGCTGATCAGGGGAAGATTTGCTGACTCCCAGTCTAGTGCTCCATCAGCCTCATTTCACTGAATTCTTATCAGTGGCAAATAGGATTCATTTCTGTTTCTGTCCAACTTCCGTTAAAGCAAACAAATCAGATGTTGGTGTGAGGCAGGGTTCAGCAACCATGGGGTGCTGCTATAAATTTTACCGTTTTTCTTCCCACTGTCTGTGATGGATGTGGTCAGACTGTGTAGTTAAGAAAGACCTGTCAATCTAACCTTAACTAATTGTTGACATCTGCTTGCAGCAAACTGCCTTTAGTAGGAAATGGACACTTGGAAAATCAGCATGAGCCCACTTTTATTTCCTATTGTCCCCCCCTTTTTGAAAGAGAGATTTATTTATTTATTTGAGAGAGAGGTGGGGGTGGAGGGACAGAGGGAAAGAGAAACCCATGCTGCACTGAGCACGGAGTCTGTAGGGGGCTCGATCTCACAACCCCGAGATCAGACCTGAGCGTAAACCAAGAGTCTGACTGCTTAACGGACTGTGCGACTCAAGCACTCCTCTTCTTGTTCTTGAAGTGGCTACTTAATATTCTGTCCACTGTTCCTTATAGAGGGTCTTTGGGATTACCAATTGCCATGTTTTCTCAGGGAATTAAATTAGTTTCAAATTCTTTTTCTCATGCTTTGGTAGCTTGCATTTTTCTATGCTGACTCTAGCTTATCATTTTTTGGCTTTAGATCCAATCCCTTCAGATCTTTGTGTATTTAAGCATGATCTTTGCCTATTTAAAACAGAACTTTTAATATCAATAATCTAATGCTCATTCTTTATTCCAAGTCATTAATAAAATTTTTATTGAGACCAGAGAGAATAGACCTCTGCCAAATATCTTGTCTCAGTTGGATACTGAGCCATTTATCAATTTCCTTTGTTTAAAACAACTTAGCCAACTTTTAGTTTATTTGACAATGTTTATTTCCAAGCTAATTTAAATTTTCTTCAGATAACATTTTATTAAATGCTATATTGGAAGCTTTATTAATGCTTTCCCCCATATAATTCTGTATTATTTCTTAAACAGGGCGCCTGGGTGGCTCAGTGGGTTAAAGCCTCTGCTTTCGGCTCAGGTCATGATCTCAGGGCCCTGGGATCGAGGCCCGCATCGGGCTCTCTGCTCAGCAGGGAGCCTGCTTCCTCCTCTCCCTGTCTCTCTGCCTGCCTCTCTGCCTACTTGTAATCTCTCTCTCTGTGTCAAATAAATAAATAAAATCTTTAAAAAAAACAAACAAACAATAATTTTGCCAAGAGCAGTTACATTATTTTACCTTGAATGACTTGTTTTAATAAATACTTGATATTGCTTGTTATTGCTTGAGATTTTAAAATTACTTTTCCTTAAAGTAATTGTTTTAAATTAACAATTACATTTGGGGTAAAATTTTGCAGCTTACATAGTTCCCATTTTTCTTATTCTTTTTTTTTTTTTTTTTTTTTTAAAGNTTTTATTTATTTATTTGACAGAGAAACAGAGATCACAAGTAGACAGAGAGGCAGGCAGAGAGAGAGGAGGAAGCAGGCTCCCTGCCGAGCAGAGAGCCCGATATGGGCCTCGATCCCAGGACCCTGAGATCATGACCTGAGCCGAAGGCAGGGGCTTTAACCCACTGAGCCACCCAGGCGCCCTCTTATTCTTTTTAAAAAGATGTGAACCACGCAGTTCCCTTTAACCAAGAATTTGCAAGTTATAAAATTCATATATTTCCATGCCAAAAAAATTAGATAATTCCTTAAGAACTGATGTTTCTATGGAGGCAATGATTTTTCTTTCCAGTGATGTCCTTTTTGGACTTTAGGAACTGTGGATTTTTTGTTATTGTTGCAATTTTTCTAACTCTGTAATGTACTTCAAACTACCCTTCAATTTTATTTTTAAAGACAGATTTTTAAAATGACTGTACCTAAGCTTTTAAAAAAAATGTCACTCATTTCATACAGTTACTCATTTATATTGTGGGTATCCTCTGCAATTCCTATTTTCTGATATATTTATTAAAAGCTAGAATTTCTTAGGTGGCTCTCATCAATGCAAGATTTAATGTAATCACCAACTGCAGATTTTTCTTTGGGTTTATTTTTGTGCTCACTGGCTTAGAATTGCTCTTCATGTAATTTGGGACTTTTTGATGCCAAATGATGGGCTGTGAATAGTTTAATATGTCCATCCATGTAGCATTTGAGACCTATACCATCTATATAGTCAGTCTCATTTCTCTCTATCCCTGGGGGTTTAGAATCAACATCTACTGCAATTTCTTTTCCCTGTTTTTAACTACATACTATTTTATTGGACATGAGATTATTTTTTTCAGAATGTATCTAAATAGCCTCTAGACACTTTGCAAAATCACAGTCCTTATATGTTTAAGTACACAGCATTGATATTAAAAGCCTTTCAATAGTGCTATCCTATCTTTTGCTTATTTTTTTATTGATTGCTTTAACGCCACATGTAAAATGTAGTGATTACCTCACATTTATAACTTTATCTCCACATTCAGCTGAGTGAATTTCTCACATCTTTAACAAATGAGACTATAATGACCTGGCATTTTTCTTTTTCACAAAATTTAAGGTTCTTGATTAAGCTTACATTTTTATGCAGTATTAAGCAAATATACATTACATTTTGGGAATTAAATGTGTAGGTGATCTTATCTCTTGTCTTTTACTTACTTGTATGGGTAAGTTCCCTCCCCTCACCTGGCAATTACGTCTAGTGTTTTATTAAAATCAGACTCTCCTCTGAGTCAATTTCACTTCCATCAAAAATGTTCAGTCCTTGATTTTTTAAGCTTATTATTTCTTGTTCTCCCCCAAAGGGCTTTCTTTTACAGTTTTTTCTCTTTCTAACCATGTTGTAGTAAAAAAAAAAACCAAAAAAACAGTGACTACATGAAGTTTATTCAAATTCTACCAGAAGTAACCATTTATGGAATGGCCTTCTGGAAAAGAAAGAGACCAGGATGAAACATAAAATAAGCCCACTCCCTTCGTTACCTCTTCCAGCACTCATGAGGCAGTGCTCTTGTTTGGGATGTCAGAAGGGTTGTTGTTGGCAGCTGACATTTTGCTGGGACACTATGCTAACCACTCAGCACATTTTTTGGAGAATTTGGGTTTCCTTGATGTCCAGTTCCAAGTCAAACGCTACTGATTATTTTCTTTTTAAGATTTTATTTGTTTGAGAGAGAGGAAAGAGAGAGTGAGCACGAATGGGGATAGGGGCAGAGGCAGAAGGAGAAGCAGACTAGCCACTGAGCAGGGAGCCTGACATGGGGCTCCATCCCAGGACCCTGGGATCATGACCTGAGCCGAAGGCAGATGCTTAACCAACTGAGCCACCCAGGTGCCCCTAAATGTCACTGATTATTATTATAGTGGAAAATGCCACATTTTTTATTGTGGTAAAATATATGTAACATAAAATTTACCTTTTTAATGATTTTTAGGTATAAAAGTTCAGTGGCTTTAAATACCTTCACATTGAGGGCCAGCACCATCACCGTTTATCTCCAGGACACTTGCTCTCTTATAACACTAAAATTCCAATCCCTTGAACAGTGACTCCTCAGTGCCCCTCCCCCACCACTCCTGCCCCTGGCAACCACCATTCTGCTTTCTGTCTATAACTTTGGCTACTCTGGGTACCTCATAGAAGATGCCATAGACTTTTTGAGTCTATGACTATGAGGAGTCATAGACTCTTTGTCACTTTGGTCTGATCTGTTTTGCTCAGCACAATATCTTTAAAGTTCATCCATGTATTATAGCATGTGTCAGAATTTCTTTTCTGTTAAAGGCTGAGTAATAGTTCATGGTATGTATTTACCATATTTCATTTATCGATTCCTCTGTCAATGGACATTTGGGTTGTTTCCACCTCTTGACCGTTTTGAATAATGCTACTGTGAACACTGGTGCACAAGTATCTTTTTGAGTCCCTGCTTTCAGTTCTTTTTGAGTATATACAGAAGTGGAATTCCTGGATGATATGGTAATTCTATTTATTTTCCTTTGAGAAACCCACAAATTTGTTTTTACCTGCAAGATGATCATTTTTTCTTATCATATTCCCTGCTTACCAAAATTTCAGTTTCTTTTGTCTTCTGAATTAATTCTTAGGTGTTTTGTTTTTTTTTTTTAAGTGCAAAAAACCTGGTTAAATAAAAAGCTGGAGTTTGGCATTTCTGGTTTAGTAGTTTTTCTTGAAGGCATAAAACTAACCTTTAGGAATAACAAGGTATAATTTCTCTTTCTGTAGATAACAGTTTAACAGACTAAAGCAAACAATTTTCTTTATTTTTGTCAGAATTCTAATTTTAAAAGCTACATTTTACTCATGGTCATCTTTTTGTAATGTTATAATATTTGAAGTTTTCAAAGTACTTTTTGCTATTCATAACGTTTACTTTGAAAGGAAACAAGGAGATATATGATACTTGATGAGCCAAAAGTACAGGTGTGCCCTTTTTAAAATAATCCATTGCTAAAGGTCTGTACTCACAAAACAGGTCCATCAGATGATGATCAGTGTTGTCAAAAAATTCTTGGATTGATCAGAGGTTTTTTCAATGAGCACCTGGTACATTTTTAAAAAAGAATTTGATTTATTAATTTTGTAAGAAGTCATCATAAAGACATTCTAGCAACATTGCCTTGATTTGTAGTTGCGTAGCTAAAATTTGTGATATTTGTACAGGGATCATGAAGGTTTTTTTTTGTTTTGTTTTGTTTTTCCCTGCAGAAGTTGTTTGGAGGAAAATAAAAGCCTGTTAACAAGGCTATGAACAAAGCTCAAAGGAAAATTATCGCCTATTGAACAGAGCCAAAGTGTTTTCAGACATTTAAGAAATAGTAATTTCGAGACAAACTGCCATTTTGGTGTCCTGCAGAAGCTAACGATGCTTATGCCGAAGGTATAATCCACTAGCTTCAAGACATTCTTATTGATTAATGATTTAATGGGCTTTTTGCTAGGCAACATTTGGTTAGCACAGTTATTACATGTTTCACTGTGCAAAATTACATTGGTTGAATATCCAGTTTTAGGAGGTAAAGGGGAAAATTACACTTTTCTTGAATTGTCTCTGGAACTATGTTTAGGTTAGTGCCTTTTGCATGCTTGAAATGAAAGCTTTCGTCCTGAATTATCCAAGTATTTCTACTTTATTTTCTGATTATGGTCTCTTAGTCATAGCTGCTGACAAAGAATGTGATATAGCCAAGGTAGGTTTGAGAGAAGGAAGAGGAAAACTGGTTGGATTTCCTGTAGATCAAGACTTTTGGTTTTAGGGATAGGCATTTACCAACATCTGTTTCAAAAGAGAAACGAAGCCCACCACAGAAGTCAAAGGGTCATCAGGAAATAGACAAACATCAGGATATTATATTAAAGCACATCTGTCTCCACTTTGGCATGGAAAGCCTATCTTTAGGTATTATTTTAAGAGCTATGTTTAAAGTGCTGATAAGGTGGATTCCACACTCATTTTTTGGTTAACCATGTTATTTTTCTTTTTCACAGATGTGCACACTTGGTACTATACTCTGAAATATATGTTCTACCAAGACCAATGATTAAAAAATGAAAGTGTGGAATTTTTCTCTTTTATAGCCTGGGTTATAAACCTCACAGCATACCTTGCATAGTTTACGTACACTTGGTGGAAGGTCTCCTCATCATTATTTTACCACGTGTGTATACATGCATGTGTACCATACTGTCTTTGCCTGGGATCTCCTCCATGTATCATAGTGTTAATCTTTAATCACCTGTTCCTACGAAGGCCTGGCATAGCCCTGGAGTACTGGTGCCTGGCTGAATCAAGTCTGGTAGCAACCTTCTGGAGTGGTGATTCTTTTAGCTACGAGTTGTCATGGAAAAAAGAACTGTTTGAACTTGAGATCTAGGTCAGCTCTTACCAGCTGCCCAGGGTTCTGGGTAGAGATTTGAGCTGGTTATGGAAGCACCCACCGTACATGTTGAAGGCAGATTTTAGTACAGTCATGGAGACATGCAAAACAACACTTGCTACATAATTCTGGACTTGAACAGCCTCATGGGTTGTGTGTACAGTTTTCATGTGATATTTAGTGTAGTTTTTGATTCTTACAATATAAAATTTATTTGGATTTTCCCTCTTCTCTTCCTAGTCACTGGTTTGCTCTGTCATTTTGAAGAAGACTAAGAGATATTTTTTTCCCCCTCATGGTTTATTTCTGGAAGCCTGATGAACATGTTAGGAACAGCAAAAGTTCCTCTACAAGGAAGAAACAATTAAAGGAGTGTGATTGGCTTTGTTTGCTGAAAGGAAAAAAAAGTTTATTCCTACCACTCAGTTATAAAGAAAGGAAGAAAGTCTTACTTTGGTGCTGATATGTCTTTGACATCTTTCCATAATCTTTTCTTATGGAAAGAGAGAGCAGGCCTCAGGCTCAGTCTTTAGCAGGCAACTATTTTCAGTGAGAATTTATTAATGTGCTTTCATTGTTTTTATTTCTTTAGTTTGCTTATATTTATTGCAAATAGTACTTAAAAATTTTTTTAGATTATTTTACCATTGCTATTGTCCTGTGGGTAGCAGAAATTCATAGACGCCCAATTCCTCCTGGTCGCACACTAGTTGTGGGAATGTCATGTACTTAAATTCAAGGCATTGACATTCTCATGGAGTCTTCCTTTTTAAAAGTGGGAGCAGATGAAAATAGGGCTACTTTTTCCCACCAGTACTGTGTTTTTATATAAAGAGAAAGATAAAATTGAAGGGAAAAAAGAGTAAAAATATTCGACCTGATTTATGGTCAGTCATGAGCGGCTGGATGGAGTGGGAGAAACATTAGACCGTGCATGGGAGGAGCTCTGGTTCTGGACCCAGGACAGCCACTGGGCACTTCCATTGCTTCATAGACCTAGGCGATGGTTAGATGAAAGCAGTGATTTGCAAACAGTTTTTAAAAAATCAATTATGTATTTCTTTTGGGAAAAAATAAGCTTTATTTTAGAGTAGTTTTAGATATATAGAAAAATTATGAAGATGGTGCAGAGAGTACCCATATACCCCACAGCTACTTTTCCCTATTATTAACGTCTTACAATAGCAGGATGCATTTGTCACAATTAATGAACCAGTATCATTATCATTAAACCAGTGTCATTATCATTAACTGAAGTCTGTAATATATTCAGATTTCTTTTGTTTCTCTCTAATGTCCTTTTTCTGTCCCAGGATCCCATCCAGGACACCTCATTACATTTAATCTCCTTGTCTTCTTAGGCTCCTCTTGACTGTCACAGTGTCTCAGGTTTTCCTTGTTCTTACACACCTTGACAGTTTTGAGGAATATTGGTCAGGTCTATCATAGGATGTTTCTCGGTTGGGATTTGTCTGCGTTTTTCCCCCCGGCTTTATGGAGCTATAATTGAAAAATAAATATATTTCTCAACCTTATGTACAAAAATGAATAAAAGAGGACTTGTTCTGAGTTCTAAATCAGGAAGGTGGGATAGTGCGGGAATCTGTTAACTTAGGTTTAACTCCTGACTCCCCAGCTTCCTGTCTGTGTGACCTCAACAAGTCACTTAAGCTAAGTCTCGGTTTCCTCATCTATAACACGGGGGTAATAATAACAATCACTTCATACAGTGGTTGTGAAGATAAATGTCCTAATTAATACAAAATGCTTAGAACAGGGGTGCCTAGGTGGCTCAGTCATTCAGTGTCTGCCTTCGGCTCAGGTCATGATCCCAGGGTCCTGGGATCAAGCCCCACATTGGGCAGGGAGCCTGCTTCTCCCTCTCCCACTCCCCCTGCTTGTGTTTCTGCTCTTGCTGCCTCTCTGTCAAATAAATAAGATCTTAAAAAAAAAATGCTTAGGACAGCCCCTGGTACATAGGACCATTGTTTTTGTTGTGGTTTTACTTTTATTGGAAGCCAAAGGAAGACAGTAAAATTACATTGTGATTTTACTTTTATTAGACAAACCACATGGGGGCACCTTGGTAGCGCCGTTGGTTAAGTAACAGGCTTGATTTGGGCTTAGGTCACGAGATTGAGCCCTGGGTCGGGCTCATAGTCAGTGCCAAGTCTGCTTAAGACTCTCTCTCCTCTCCCTTTGCCCCTCCCCTTCTCTAAAATAAATAAATAAATCTTAAAAAAAAAAGGAAGAAGAACCATTTGGCTAACTGATCTCTGAAGTCTCAGAATTCTATTTTTTTTGTTAGATTTTTCTAAAGTATAACTCAGAAAGCCAAATTTAACAAGAATTCATTGGAGTACTTAGAAGCGTTTTGTGCTTGCTTCCTAACTTTATGTTTTAAGTTGAAGGAAATGTTATTGATAATTGTGTGCCTCTCACTGTTGTACTTCTTTTCATAACAGGATCAGTCTCTGGGAGGCTGAAATCACAATGTTTTGGAAATGACACCAAAGAAAATAAGTATAGGTTTTCTTGATTGTCCTATTTGTTGTGAAGATGTCCAACAATCAGAGGATGACAGCTGCATAGAGAACCTGCTTTCCTTGATACATTGTGTTCTTTATTCTGTCTTGGAAGCAATAGTATCTACACTGCAGTGCATATTGCTGAGTGTTTAATTAGCTGAAGTCCCTTGATTTCATCAGTATCTCTGGGTCCTCGACCCCTGACCTTCTTGGCTCCAGAAAGGCTGCAGGTACAGAACTATTTGCCTGTCAAGAAGCTGGGATTGAGTCTCCTTTTTGCCTCTCTCCTATCCCTTTTCAGCAAACAATACATGCTAATATAAAATAGATGGGATGATAGCTTATCAGGGAAACTACCAAGACCTCAGAATCTCTGTCTCCTTGGAAAATTACTAAACCACATTTAATACTATAGAAATCAGCTTCCTGAGCCCCAGAATTAGCCTGCCCTTTGGTATTAAGCGGCGCTGCTGATACAATCTATGCTAAAGGCAAAAGAGAAATGAGGATCTCTATCCTACTGTTCAAAATAAGCACAGGCAAATCTGTTGGAGAAATTCATCACATTTTAAAATGCAGAGGGATGTGAAAATAAGCATAAATAGATAGCTGTGAATGCAGAGAGGATGTATGCCTTTGGCACAAATTCTTCATTAGATTGGAATTAGACTAGACGCAAAGAAGAATCAAGATGTTATATATGCCCTATCTCAAAAAGTTAATTATAATTTTAAAATAATTCAGTGGAGTGGGTAAGATTATAGGCTTTTGAGGCAGGCTGCCTGAGTCTGAATCTCAGCTGCACTATTAATTAGGCATGTGATTCAGAACACCTTACTTCATTCACTGTGATTTTGCTTCTGCATCTAGAATAGGGAGTTCCTGTTATCTACGGCTGTATAACAAATCGCCCAACAGCTAGTGACCTAAAAGCAATGACCATATTATTCACTCTCATGATTTTGTGAGTCCGTGATTTAGGCAGAGCTCTACTGGCAATTCTTTTGCTCCATGTGGCATTGACTGGGTCATTTGGTGGTATTCAGTTGGCGGCTGCTCTGGTCTAGAGGGTCCAGGAAGAATTCCCTTAGGGTCTGGCGCTTTGATGGGACCAGAAGGAAGGCTGGGCTCAGCTGTGCCCCTCTCCCTCTCCAAATGTGTTCAGAGCCGCTCCAGGTGGTATCTCCGGCAGGGTGATTGGGTTCTCACAATGGCAGCCCAGGGCTCTGAAAGGGAGTTTACAAGAGGTGGAAATGGGCAACTCGTGACCTCACCTCTCAATGGGAGGAGTGTCAGAGTTTGTGGGCTTATAAATCAACCACAGGTGGTGCTTACAGTAGTTCTAATCTAATATAGTAATTGAGAGGATTAAGTAAGACAGTGTATACAAAGTGCTCAACAGTATCCATCACATACTAAATGTTCCGTGTGAGATGTTATACCATGTGTCTGTCTATACAATTTTATTGATATTTATAAAATTTAAAAAATATGTATTTGTGTGTTATCTGATATGTACATGGGCTATAGATATGTACAAATTACATGTTTAATTATATTTATATAATTACCAAAACAGTGGCCAATGGGGATATTAATAATCCTTAGGTTCTTTCTGTATCTTAATATTTGCATGGTGAATCACTTTCCTTATGGTGGGAGTTAAAGGACCCCTGCAGAAAGAGTTCTTTTATTTACTTGTTAATTTTTTATATTATTTTTTAAAGATTTTATTTATTTGACAGAGAGACACAGTGAGAGAAGGAACACAGGTGGGGTGGGTAGTGGGAGAGGTAGAAGCAGGCTTTCCACTGAGCAGGGAGCCCGATTCAGGGCTCCATCCCAGGAGCCTGGGATCATGATCTGAGCCAGAGGCAGATGCTTAATGACTGAGCCACCTAGGAGCCCCTAGTTGTTACCTTTTAAATGTAACTAAATGTAACTAAACAGGAGAGCAACTGATCTGCCCTGTGTTGATTTCTGAGTAGCTGGTGGCAGAGACACTCAGCCCAAGAGCCTTAAAGAGAAGAGCCAGAACATCAGGCAGTATGTTTCACAGGGATCAGAGAAGGCTGGCAGTATTATTTTACTTTGGGAATTATTTTACAGTTTTGTGCTTTCAGGGCTCAACTTTAAGAAGATACAATGTAATCAGTTATTAGACAGCAAGTTTCTATGCCCAAGACTGGGAGAAAGAAGGTGGTGGTCCCCTAAGAGAAAGATTTTCAAATAAGGAACCAGGATCACACATGAAAAGGTTATTGTGACAAATGAGCTGCAGTATTATATGAGGGTGAAGGATCTAGAAAAGGAATGGATAATCTTATACATAGAAACAGCAGGGACAACCTTTAATTTACTTAAAAGAAAAAGTATCAGACCAGAGAATCGGGACATTCAAAAACCTTAAGAGGTTTCAGAAAGAATACCCGTACTTCAGCAGAGATCCTCCACAGAACATGTTACATTACAAAGCTGTTAGCATAACGTTTCAGCACAGGAGATGGACACACTTGCCTTCGGAATGGGACAGGAAGGATGAAACTCCGTCAGGTTTAGGCAACGACGACACCAGGATACAGTTCTTTTTAAAGTTGAAACTTGAGAGCACCAAACTAAGAAGTAACTCTCCATTCTTTACACTGAACTCATCCCCTTGGGTTTGGCTTACTAGACCATGCTGACATGAAAGCCAGTATCATCCTAGTAAAAAACAAAACAAAACAAAACACAGAAAAGTTGTGGGTTACAGCTTATGGACTTGGCGGGCCCATGAACCATTCGCACTCTGTGTCCTGCCAAGTAAGATGTCTGGTCCTCCATCCCCTTTGTCTTCCCTGAGGTCCTGCCTGATTGTTGGGGCTTGTCTGTGCTCTTGCTTTAGCTCCTGGTGTTCACTGCATAGCAGAACTTCTTTTCTACCCACCATGGTCATGAGCTGATTGCCTTCCTTCATTTTATTTTTCAGTTGGGTTGTCAGGTTTTCTCCTAACTGATTTGCATGAACTCTTTGTGGATTAAGGAAACTGGCCCTTTTTATATATGTGGAAAATATATTTCTGGTTTGTTGTTATTTGACTTTATGATACGTTTTTTTCTAAGCAGGTGTTTGGATGAATTTGACCACATAAACATTTAATTTCCTTTATGATGTCTAGGCTTTCTATGTGTTGCCTAGAAATAAATTCTTACTCTAAGATTATATCTATACCTTCTATTCCTATACTAAGATGATTTTTTAAATCATTGATTAATTTTATCGTTTTAGTTTAAAAACCTCAGATTAATTTGGATTTACTCAATAAAAATGAACAAAGCATTTATCTTTTGGCATTTATCTCCTAGGCTAGTTTTGCATTGTGATTTACAGGTTAATTCATTTTTCTCATTTTGATTTGAATATGTTAAATTCCCGCATGAATTAGAGTCTATTTCTGGATTCTTTATTCTATCCTTTGATCTTCTCATTTCCTCTTCAGCACCAAACTGTTTTTAATTATCGTAGTTCCATAATACATTTTATCTGGTAGGTCTCATCCCCCTCACGACTTTCCTATATATAAACAAGATCAAGTAAGACAAAATAATGGAAGAAAAGGTCCCATTTATAATATTAATATAAAAAAGAATTTTGGAACAAACCTAAAAATGTGCAGACCCAAATAAAGAACAGAAATTTTAATTATACTGAAAACATAAGGAAAAAACCGAAAGATGTGCCTTGATCTTGGATATGAAGGCTTAGCAGTGTGAAAACTGTCTGTTTTCCCTCAACATATCCATAAATTTAATACAATGCAAATTGCAATACAAGATTTTGTGGAAAACTTAACAAAATGGTGCTGACACTTTCCAAGAGGAAAAAACATTCAAGAATGGAGAAAACTCTTTATTTTTATAACCTCGTTAATTTTCTCCATTCTCCTCTTTTGGGCTCCTAACGATTCGCAGACCTGTCTCCCACTTGTGGCTAAATGACAGCAAATGTTATAGAGGTGCGATAATACCATTAACAGCTAGCTGACTGTGTGGTGGACGGTTCTAGGTGCTTGGCCCTATTCTGAGTGGTATTTAGATAAAATGTTCACGATCTCATTTCATCCTTGTGACAGCCTTATCAGGCTAGTGTCCTCATTTTACAGATGGGTAAACCAGGCACAGAGAGGTTAATTAACTTACACAAAATTCCTTAAGTGATGCAGATCCTGGGTTTTTATTTATTTATTTATTATTTTTAAGATTTTTAAAAATTTATTTGACAGAGAGCAAGAGATCACAAGTAGGGAGAGAGGCAGGCAGAGGGAGAGGGGGAAGCAGTCTCCCTGCTGAGCAGAGAGCCTGACGCGGGGCTCAATCCCAGGACCCTGAGATCATGACCTGAGCTGAAGGCAGAGGCTTAACCCACTGAGCCACCCCGGCGCCCCTATCCTGGGTTTTTAACCACAGTATCATTTTACCTTCCTCTGAGTAAATAATAAAAAGGAAAAGTCCCTCCCATACCCCAGGCCCATTTCCCAGATGCTTTGTTGTGTATCTGGTTCATGTATGTACATATAATCATCTTTCTAGCAGTCCCTTAGGATCTAGAGGTACCATAATTTATTTAGCTAACTACCTTTTATCGATGGGCATTTAGGATGTGACCACAAATTGTTAATATGTTTCCTCTTTCATCAAGCAGCTATTGTTCACCCTCATTATTTCATTGTGGATCTTGTTTCAATCTTCTCTCATACTTCATTGAAGGCAGGATGCTGGACATTCTCAGTTGTCTTATTAAGAACCCAGCAGTAAGTCTGCTAGACCCAGGAGTCTCTTCCCGTCAATAAACAACTCAACAGCACAGCTCACTTTTTGAGCTGTATTTGTTAAATAAATTATTTGAGAGTTGTTCTTTTCTTTTTTTAATTGACTCTCAAACATGAGTCCACATATCTGTGCAGTTTTTCCCTTGAAATAGTTCCTTGGACATCTTCTGTACTATCTGCAGTTTCTCTTTCAATGGGCTATTTGTTGGTTTTTATCTTCTAAGGTTATTATAAATAATGAATCATCAATCCTGAACATTTATTGACTCTTCCTGATGAGCCAAGCCCCATGTTAAAAGGCTCATATGTGTCATCTCATTTTACTCCTCATTTTTTATCATCTCTAGTCCAGATTAGCCAATGTGATAAAAGTATAAAAATCTCCCTTTAAAAAAATCTCCCTTTTATACAGTTTGATACATAAAGAGAAACTGAGGCACAGAGAGTTAAGAAAGCTCCTTTAAAAAAGAAAAAAAGAAAAAAAAAAGAAAATTGCCTAAGATGTGGGGCTGGGAGGGAAGCCCATGTGTCTAACTTTTAAACCCAGTTTCTTCACTTCTCTCCAATTTTATTGCCTCTCTTTTAAGCCATCACCCTTTTCTCTGCTCTTTGAACGCTAAAATCTTCACAAAAGATATTTCACTCTTACTTGATCTCCTTTTTCTTCTCTCATTACCTTGACTTTGTCTCTGACTTTTCTTATTTGTTCATTTATTTGTTTTTTTGGCTCTTGTTTCTTCCTTTCCCCCTTTTTCAATGCATTTCATTAGCCATTACCCACAGCTGGGAGCATTTATTTGTTTTTAAAAAAGACTCTGGCTTTCTTCCTTCCTTTGAGTTTTCTTTGTCTCATTTTTTAAAACATGTCCTGCCATTCTCTTATCCTTTCCAAAGCCAAGAGGGCTTTCATCAGCTCGATCGTTCTTCTTACATATTTATTTCTTCTTGTTTGAAGATAATTTGATCATCTGTCATATACCTCTGTAAAACATCCCTCATTTTGATAAATTATTTTCAGTTATTTCCTTATCATTAATAAATTAGCTTTATTCCTTTTATGGTTCTTAAGCTTCCTTGGCTCAATGCCTTTTTGGGGGCACCGTTAGCATGTGTGCTAAATAAGTAGCCTTTAAGTTAAGTGTTCTTACTGAGGGATTCTAAATGTTTGGATTTGGGGACACTTTGATTTACTTCCAATACCATCACCTTTTCCAAAATCTCATTTGAAATTCCTTCTTGCTGTGGCCGCTCAGTATTATACGTAGGAAATGAGAGTCGAGGCCTCTCTCCTTCCCCCTTTCCAGTTCACCCTGTGACCATGCATATTCCCACAAAAATCCTACCTTTTCAGCTTTCAGATTATATGCTTAAAAAGAGGGGAAAAAACATAAATCACCTTCCAGTTTCATTTGCCTTCTGCATTGACTGGAATGCTGGAGCCCTTGTTCTACGTCTTTCATTTACAACACATTTTCGTGTTTATATTTATCCCTGTTTTTTCATCATATCCTCTATGTTACTGAGAGCTTGTGTGATACATTGGAAAAGACCAAAGCTTTGGAGCAAGACAGAACTGGTTTTGAATCTGGTTCTGCCATTTACTCTCCAATGTGACCCTAAATAAACTACTGAATGTCTTCCAACCTAATTTTTCATCTTAGTGGTAAGAAAATTTACTCTGTGGTGGTTGTAAGGATGAGAGTAAATGAAGACAAAAGGCATAGCACAATGCCTGGGTATAGCAGATGCTCTATAAGCGAGAGCTGCTGTTACTCATGTTGTCTTGGGTATTTGTTACTAATGACCTTTTGCATTTACATTCTGTAGCTTGGATTTGATTAGTTGGACTTTTCAGTTCTTGTTCCTTTAGGTAGTTCTTTGCATTTTCTCTTTTTTTTAAATTCCCTCTTTGATTCATTGCATCTTAATTTTCATCTGGCAGGTTCTTTTTTTTTAAGCCACTTTATTGACATAGCATTGACTTACAGAAAACTGTACGTATTTGATATATAGAACTTGATGTATTTGGAGGTAACTTCACACCCGTGACACCATCACCACAATCTGTACCATAAACATATCCATCACCTCCAAAAGTTTCCTCCTGCCTTCTTATTATGCTTACTGTTGTCATTGTTATTTTGTGATAAGAGCGCTTAACATAAGATCTACCCTTGGCAAATGTTTATGGTTTACTTCTTTCTGTCCACTATGATCATGTAATTTTTTTCTGCACTTGTCCTTTTTTTATTACTTTTTTTTTGTTGCTTCCTTTATTTCCTTTTTTCTGGATATTTTATTTTCACTCTATGGGGGTGGCAGGAATGTACTCTCAATAAGATAATAATCAGACTAAAGGAAATTTACCAAAACACCAACAATTGAGCGAATAATAAGACAATGCATACCTGCTTTGGAAGGCAACCAAAATGTTTATGGAAGTGATCTGGAAGGAAGAGAAGGGAAACTGGTCAGTAGTGTGATTCCAAGAGAATTATAAGAGAACACTTAAACTATGTTGCCTCCCGTTTGGAAAAAGACCATGAATAGATGATGGTGAATGGTTAACCTAAAAGAACGTTTCTCAAAATGTGGTCCATGGACCTCTATGACAGAAAAAGTAAACGTTGGACCTGACTTCATATCTACAAGTCAGAACTAAATAGGTTCTGCTGTGGTAACAAACAGCTCCCAAATTTTCATGGCTTACTACAACAGAAGTTTATTTCTTGGTAATCCAAACTCAGACACATGCTTGGCAACTCCCAGAACAGCCTGCTTCCATTCAGTGACTCACTGATCCAAGTTGCTTTAATCCTGGGGCTCCTCCATCGCAAATGAGGGCTCCACACTTGTGGAAGCATGGGAAGAGGGATAAATGGAGAAAAACTAGGGAAAAACTAGAGTTTCTTACTGCCTCTGTCTAAATGAGTGGCATGTGTCAGTTTCTGGTCACATTTTATTGTCTAGAACCAGACATGGAGCCCTGCCCAAATCCAGGGAAGTTAGTAAGGACAGTGTTCCTTATGCCTGGAAGGAGGGGAGAATTAGATATGTGGGCAAGTACCAGTTATGTCTTCAACCCCTACTCAATTGAACCTTAATGTGTGTGTGAATTCGGGAAGAGGAGATTTGTGTTTAAACAATCTCCCCCATAAAAGGGAACTCTTATGCACTGTTGGTGGAAATATAAACTGGTAGAGCCACTACAGAAAATAGTATGGAGGTTCCTCAAAAAATTAAGAATAGAAATACCATACGATCTAGCAATCCCACTCTGGGCACAAATCCAAATGAAATGAAATCAAAATTTTGAAGAGATATTTGCACTTCTATGTTCATTGCAGCATTATTCGCAATAGCCAAGATATGGAAACAACCTAAGCATCTGTCGATGGATGAGTGGATAGAGATGTGAAATATAAATATATCTCACCCCAGACATAGCAGGTGCTGTACCAGGACCGATAGGAAGGTTTTCCAATTTCTTAATGCAGAATGCAAGTTGGCGTTCCTTTCCAAGAGGAATCCTCAACGGATAAACTGGACTGTCCTCTACAGAAGAAACCACAAAAAGGGACACTTGGAAGAAGTTCAAAAGAACCTGCTATGCAGTCAGATTCCAGAGGGCCATCACTGGTGCATCTCTTGCTGATATAATGGCCAAGAGGAATCAGAAACCTGAAGTCAGGAAGGCTCAACGAGAACCAGCCATCAGGGCTGCCAAGGAAGCAAAAAGGACTAAGCAAGCATTTAAAAAGATAGCAATGGTTGCCCCTAAGGCTCCCACAAAGGCAACACTGAAGCAAGAGATTGTGAAGGCTGTGAAGGTTTTTGTACCCTGAGATGGTGGAAAACACTGAGTTGGTGAATCAGATTTTTAAATAAACATCTAACTATAACTCCCCCCTCCCAAAAAAATCCGTGGTGATACACACACATGCACGCATGTGCACACACACGCACACGGTGGGATATTATTCAGCCATGAGAAGAAAATCCTGCCATTTGTGACAATATGAATGAAACTTAAGGGTATTATGCTAAGGGAAGTAAGTCAGATAGAAAAATAAATACTGTGTCATGTCACTTATGTGTGGAATCTAAAAAAACCAAATTCATAGGAACAGAAAGTAGAAAGGTGGTTACCAGGGTTTGGGGAGTGGGGGAAGTGGGAAGATGTTGGTCAAAGGGCACAAATTCCAGTTATAAAATGAATAAGTTCTGGGGATCTAAGAACAGTATGATGATTATAGTTAACAATACTATATTTTATACTGGAAAATTACCAAGAGAATAGATCATAATTGTTCTCACCAAAATAAGAAATAGTAATTATGTGAAGTAATGGAGTTCTTAACCAACTTTATGGTGGTAATCATTTTGTAATATGTAAGTTTATCAAATCAACACACTGTATACCTTAAAATACATAATGTTACTGGCTCAGTTGGTAAAGTGTGCAACTCTTAATCTCAGTGTCATGAGTTCAAGCCCTATGTTGGGCATGGAGCCTACTTAAAAGAAATTAAACTGTGCAATGTTATATCTCAATTATATCATAAAAAAATCAAACAAGATCCCCAGGTGATACTAAATGTTGGAAACCATTTGCCTAGAGGACAGAACATGAAAACTCCAGGGGCCTGAAGTTGGCAGTGCCGCTTTAAGGACTATCCAAGGCAGACACAACTGTATATGACTTATGTGTGGGCAATGTCTTGATGCAGCGGGAACCAGCAAGTACACTACCACCTGGCTACACGGCTACATGAAGAGTCACAAAACAGAAAGATCCACAGTCCACATTAAGACACTCTAGTAACCTGAATTATTTTTACAGATCAGTTTAAAACTCACAGGGAGAAGCAAGATTTCTTAGTCTCCTAGAGCTGTCAGACCAAAATACTATGTATTGCACAGCTTTTAAACCAGACGTTTATTCTCTCACAGTTCTGGAAGCTGAAAGTCTGAAATCAAGATGTCAGCATGTACATATTCCTCTGAAGTCTCAAGGGAAGGACCTTCCCCTCCCTAGGACTGTTCCTAGCTTCTATTAGTTCCCGGCAATCCTTGGTGTTCCTTGGCTTGTAAATGCATCGCTCCAATCTCTGCCTGTATCCACACAGGGTGTTCTCCCTCTGTGTGTGTTTCTCTACATGTCTTCCTGTAAGAACACTAGCGATTAGAGTTAGGGCCCACCTTAACCCAGGATGACTTCGTCTTTACTTGATTCCATCTGCAAAGACCCTACTTTCAAAAAAATGTTCACATCCATGCGTACGTGGGATGAGGACTTCCACATGTCTTCGGTGGTGGTGGTGAATCCCGCAACACAAGGGGAAAGAGATGGGGTAAATGAACATATGTAGATATGGTGTGAGAGTGGGGGAAAGATCACACCACCAAATACCCGAGTTATACTATGGTCACATGACTTTCCATCTCTCTGTCACTTGAAACTTCTCTGCTAATAATGTGATTATAAGGACCAAACTTGAGGTTTGATTAAGGGGGTCTAATAAGACAGAAGGTATCAGGGCTCAGTGACAAGCGCTTATTTTATTGGAAGGACAAAACTGTAGTTTATCAATTAGCCTACTGAACAGCTATGGGCAGAAAACACAAGGGGCCAGGATGGGTGTCACCAGGGGATGGTCAATTAGCCTTCCTGAGCAGAGAGTCTCATATATCTCATGTTTTAGTGCATCATGAATATATACTTATAATATCCATGACCAAATGTTATTTGGTCCTTCCATCCCTTTGATATCTTTTCTCTTCCATCCTATTTCTTCTTTTTATCCAGGAAATGTAAGTAAAGCATATCGAATACTTACTATGCTCACTTAAGTGTTCCATGTCTAAATATGTCATCCAAGTTGCTAAATTACACACACACACACACACACACAAAATATCTTTGACTCATGCATCCCATTTCTTTTCTTGTCTTCTCTAGCAATATTGAATATTCTTAAGCAATACATCAAACATACATTACAAGCATGTAAATAACAGAAAACCTTTACTGAGTCCTTATTATATGCCATCAGTGTAGTCTAGGCATTAAGTTGATCATCGCAATAGCTCTATTAAGGACATAGTTATTAATGGAGTGAATTATGAATTCATTCATAAGAAACCAAGATGATTTTGGTACCTACAGGTGGGGCTCTGTGTATCAAAAACTTAAAACATGTGGAATTCGTTTGAGACCAGGTGGAGGGGAGAAGGTGGCTGGGTCTCGAGGTGGGTGTTGGCAGAATCCTGTAGAGCCTGGAGGAAGCTGCCGGTGAGGGCAGAAAGGAAATTAAGGAAAATGTTATTGGAAGCTAGAAGAAAGGGATCCTTGTTATGCAGTGGTGGAAGCTTTGGTAGCATGGTTCCCTGAAGTAGTGTGGAAAATAAGAAATGTACCTAATGAATGCTCTAGCTGAGACTTTCAGGAAGCGTATTAGGAGTGCTGCCTGGTTTCTTCTCACTGCCTATGGTTAAAAAAAAAAAAGAGAGATAGGGAACTAAAGAATGAACTGTTAAATATAAAGATACTAGGACTTGCTGGATTCTCCCCTAGCTTCTCCAGTTGGTATGCAATTCTCCAATGAAGAAAGGGCCTCAGGCCAAAGATCAAATCCAGGGTGGGACTACCAAATCCTTTGTTAAGACTTCAGAAAGATCTAAAAGAAGTGCCTAATAGAACATTTCAGACAGACAAAAGGTCCTCCAAGGTTCTGAAAGGGTGCCTCTTAGATGCTCCTCATTAAAAACAAAGGCTTCTAAGTATCATAAGGGTGTTTATATCATGGTAGCCTCACCAGGACCCCAAAGAAAGAAGGACCTATTTTGAAGAGATTTGCAGTTAGGGCTTTTGTTGAAGAGAATGACCCCAATCTGATTTATACAAAACCCACAATGTTTGTAAGAAAACTGTTTAGTGGAATACCGGCTTGACCTGAACAGACAGAAACAGTACAAAGCAAAAAGAAGTTTGATGCCATAATGGGGGTCTTGGGAGGGTGAGTGTATTTTGCATATGAGAAGAATGTCAATAATGTGCTGTGGAGGGTGGACTCTTGCAGTTTTAAAGGATCACCCTGCAGTTCTTTGACACGTTCCCCACTGAGAGGTGTGTATGACCCTATGTCCTCTCCTTTTTGAATCTGTGCACTATGGCTGCTGGGCTAAGAGAATATGGCATGTGACATTTTCTGGGCACAAGCCTTAGGAGATGGATAGCTTTTACTTTCTGTCCTCGGAGGATGCTTGCTCTTAGAATCCAGCCACCAAAGTTTAAGGAAGCCTCGGAAAGAAGCCTATGGAAAGGCCCACATTGAGGCACTGAACCCTGGGACCATACTCCCAATTGAGCCCCAAACAACAGTCAGTAGCAACTTGCCATCTTGTAAATTGTTCCTCCAGCCCCACATTGGGCCACCCCAACGAATGCCATGTGTTATATATATGAGTCATCCCTGCCAAGTCCTGCCGAATGGCAGATTCAAAAGAAAAAAGAGAGAGAGAGAGAGAGAGAGAGAGAGAGATTATTGAGTTAAGTCATTGAATTTTGGAATGATAGATGGGAATAGGTAACTGGAATGTCCCATTTTACAGATGAGAACATTGAGACACAGATTAAATCAAGTGCTCATGGCCACATAGCTGGCAAGTGACAAACCCATGTGCTCTGTGGTCTGGGCTTTTAGGACTTCTCTTGGGCCAGTGCCATCTTCGCCAAGTGATCTTCCAGTTGTTTTCCTCTGGAGACTGTCTGTGGGAAAGAATGTACTTGTGCGTGTGTATACATCGGCATTCTGGTTTATATATCTCTGTGAGCCTGGGCTTTGGACCTAGTCCCAGTGCTGACAAAATCCAGCTTTCCAAAAAGCTGAAGGCCAGACCCTGGAGCTGGGTGGATCAGCACATCAGCACATGCAAAGGCTTCAAGAGGCTGGCAAGCCAGCACCCTCTCTGGCCCACAAGCTGGCATGGTCTTAAAAAACCAAACCAAACCAAACTCACTTCTGTAATATGTATCCATGCATCTCTGTTTTGTTTCCCGAGTTCTGTAATTCCTGCTAGGTTTCTTCTTTTCTTGCATTTATTAGAATGTTTTGCTCTCTGACTCTTCCACCCTCACTCCTAAATCCTAAATTCACCACCTTTATTTTTCTCATTTTCTTCCGGAAGCCTCTTCTCTGCCTTCTCCTCTTACAACCTCTGGAGCCTTCTCTAAATTCATCTTGGCAAATGTTACTGGCTTTGTCGTTCATTCATGTTAACTGGCCCAGCTGTGTAGGCCTCTTCTCATTTTGATGTGAATTGGACTGTTTGCATAAATATGTTTTAGTTTTGCCATCACAAAGATGGTATAAAATTCTATTTTTAAAAGGATGTGAAACTGGAGACTTATTCTTCTAAAATATCCAAATAGATTTTTTTTTGCACATTACCCCATCTTTTGCATTTACCCATTAGTCATTTGACCTAATTATCCATCCATCCATCCCTTTCCATTCATCCTTCCATCATGACTCTGGCTATCTTGTTGTAGCTTTTCTTTCTTTCATTTTTTTTTTAAGATTTATTTATTTATTTATTTGACACACACACAGAGAGAGAGAGAGAGAGATCGAGAGAGAGAGATCACAAGTAGGCAGAGAGGCAGGCAGAGAGAAAGGGGGAAGCAGGGAGCCTGATGCGGGGCTCAATCCCAGGACCCTCAGATCATGACCTGAGCTGAAGGCAGAGGTGTAACCCACTGAGCCACCCAGGTGCCCCTTGTTGTACCTTTTCCATCTCTAGTGGAAAAGTACACTGTGGGCATTTAAATCTACTTCTCTTTCTTTAACTTTTTCTCACATGTATTCTCCATATATAAATTCCAAATGTGTTTTCTTTACTTTCCCGCAACTGTTAAAACATCACAATGTCCTTTTACCTGAGCACAAATGGCTTCTTTTCATTGTCATTTTTGAAGAACTGAAACATTAGCCTTAGCCTGCTGAACAGAATTGCCACAAATTAATTTTTGTAGACCTAGTCTTTTTTCTTTGAAATAGGCTTTAAATAATCTAATTATATTGATGATCTGAAACTCTTCTATTTCCTGGAATTTAAATGATTACAAATGACTGCTCCGTGAGTTCATCCTGATTCCATTAATAACTAGTATCTACCTCACTGTCTGTCTCTGGGGAGCAGCTCTCATCAACGTTGAGTGAATCCACACCATGAATCTCCCCCGAAAGGCCTTCCTGCTGTCCTCCCTTCACTGACGTGGCTTAGATTTCCTTATCTTCTGCCAAAGTCTTAATGGAAGGCACGATGGGAGCCTCCCTTGTTCCTTCTGGCCCCTCTTCCAGGGCTGCCCTGCCCTTCTTTGTATCTTCCCGTCTTCCTCCTGCCTCAGGTGTCCACTTCATTCCGTCTCTCCCCTTCAGAGTCCCCCATCTGCTGCAGGCCAGGATGCTTTCCAGGTCCCCTGTGGGAACGGGGAAAAAGCAATATTTAGCCCAACTACACATTCATAGTCCTTTCTGCTGCTGTGTCTGAAATTCCTACTTCTCCACTCGGGTGTTCACATCTTTGGTTCAGAGCTTATTTAAGCTGTCACTCTCTGCATCTGTTACCTGGGGTTGACTGCTGCTTTGAGTCTTATATTAGCATTATCTGCTGTAAATTGTTTTCGACTCACTACCCTTACCAAAACAGGATCCAGTTCATGTGTCCTGACATTCTCATCTATGTCACAATCTGTACAATGAGCTTACCCAGTATCAACATGTCCATTTCTACTTCTTTCCAGTGCAGTGGCTTGTTTAGGGCTGTTCAAAACTAGTAGGGCTCTGTCGGGGCACCTGGCTTGCCCAGTCAGTAGAGTGTGCAACTCTTGGTCTCAGGGTTGTGAGTTCAAGCCCCACATGGGGGGTACAGATTACTTAAAAATGAAATCTTAAAAAAAAAGGTTAAAAACCAAAAAAATGATTAGGGCTCTATTTGTTTTAGCTTGAGATGAATGCAGTCAACTTATTTTTTATCAAGTACAACTAGTTTGCCTCACTTTCTCTGTCTTTCAGAGTCATTAAAGTATTTTTTTAAAGCTAGAAGATTTTGAAATTACAAGACTAATTCCACATAAAAAATATTTGAGTAGAAACTCCATTTGAATAAACATATTTTGATGCCGTACGATGGTTGGATTGAGGGTGAATGACTTTCATAGATGTTCACTTGTAGAAGAAATTTTACTTTTTCACTCATGGGAAACTTCTTAAAAAGGAGAAATAGAAACTATTTTTCTTTCCTATTTGTTTCCAGTGAAAGGTATATGTATAGCTTTTTATTTATAATTTAATTTTATATTGATGAACACATGGACACACTGGCAACTCACATGGGTAGGGTGTGCAAAATTCTTTCCCCAAAGGAAAGGATCTTTGCTATAAATGCTACACATCACCAGTTTACCAGACAGCTGAGAAAGGCCTACAGAGAACACTTCATCCTCTGTGATCCCTGGAGACTGGGCATATGCCTACATGCAACTTTGGGAGGAGAGAGAGCTCATTTCCTGGAAACTGAGGGGCGGCCTCTTTCTACCGTGTTGACAACAAAGCCGGAAACAATAGGCTGTTTTATTAATTTATTGTAGGTTGAGTGGCTTTTGCCTCTGGGCATTCCTGTGTTCAACTGGGGCTTTTGCCAAAAAAGCCAGAACTCCCTTAATCTCTTCTTTCCTCATTAAACTCACAGCTTTGGTTCGCCACACATCTTGCGGATCTTAGCTCTGCTCTCTTCTCCCCAGTTTTGTCTCAGCACCAGATGGCTTTTGACAAAGTCAGTCCACAGCTCCAACCTAAACAGTTGAACATTATTGAAAGCCCAGCCTACTGAGGAAATAACCCTTGTGTGTTCCTGTAGCTCATGTCGCTGTGAGTGGGAACAGGGTAGGGCAGTCCGCAGGGGGAGGGTTGGGGAAACCTGCAAAAGAGGGTCAGAAAAGAGGTGGGTGTGGGGGCGCAGGGGGTGCAAACAGACAAGCTCTAGCTGAGGGTGAACAATATTTTCCAAGTCCAAGAAAAAGCACTTTGATCACATTCGTTTCTTTCTAAGGATAGGGAACTTTCACCTGGATTTAGAATAAATGAGGATCCAAAATCTGGTTTCAATTACCATGTTTTAGAATATACAAGGAGTGTTTTCCATATTGTTTCCATAGCTTACATTTGATGTTTAGGATATAACCATATCATATGTGTGCCGACGTGGGAATGTGAATGTCGAAGTCCTCCGGGCTGCGGTGGGGGTGGTTGCTGCTTGCCGGCACTGGGGTTCTGTGTTCCAGACCTCACCCAGCTATGTGTGAGTTTTGGCTTGTAACCTCCTTTCAGGCAAGCTTGGTGAACATCTAACATTAAGGACACGGGAGAGAGGAACAAATGGAAGGAGCCAGATATCTCCTACCCCCACATCATTTCCTTTAACTCTGTAAGACCTGGAGAACCAGAAGCAAGTTTCAAACCTTCCCACTAAGATCTGCAACAAACCTTGAATCCTGAACCAAGAGGATTCTCATGATGGCTAGAAACCAAGAAGGCCAGATGCATCTTTTTCTAGTCTTGTAATGAAGAGGCAAACGATACATCCTTCCAGTGTATGATTTCGTGAACTAGCGGAATACTTGGCCTTAAGTAAATAAGAGGTCACAAAAGCCAGAAGCAGAGAAACCAGCAGAGGAAGGCAATTTTATTTTTTATATCCACCGATGAATTTGAAGTTGAAAGGAAAACCTGTCATAATAATCACGTTCAGTAAAGTTGTGATAACTAACTAGGCTACTTTCCTACCTGCTGAGGAAGGGGACTGAGTGAATATGCTGCCTTTTTAAAGGGAGGAAACTGATGAGCAAAGGAGTTGGCTTTCCCAAAGTTACTTTTGCAAGCTCCAGCCCAGAACAGTGCACATTTATTCAGCTCCAGGCATCTCCTCTCACTGCTTAGAGAGCTGCAGTGGCTTACTTCTCTCCTGGAGTGCATCTGGCTCTAACCCATTTCTCTACTTGGATGTCCCACTTTTAACTCCTTCTTTTCTCTCCGAGTTCTAGATACCTAAGGCACATTGGTTTACTCACTCTTCTCCCAGGGTACTAGGAATTCTCCAGACACTGGATTCTGCTCATGTTTGCCCTCTAGAATTGGAATGTCCCATCCCCATATCAAACGTTATGTGGAAGTTCACTTTCCCTTGAGGAAGCCGATTAAATGCCGTGACTTGCACAAAGCCTTCTCTTGTTGGCCCATTTAGTCTAAAATCTAGCAGAGTAAATAAGGAAACAGGTTCCAGGTAGCCAGGCCCAGGGTCAATTCTTTTCTTTACTGCATGGGTGACCCTGGCAAGTTACTTAGCCTCTCTCTGAACTTCTCAGCCCCTTATCTATAAAAAGGATAATAAATTTAGAACCAACAAATGGTATTAATAAAATTGAGATGAAATCAACAACTGTCATTTCACAAGTGCAAATTCTAGCAATAAAAAGGAACATCAAATCATCCATGAAGTTAGATATTTATCTTTTTAGTCTATTCCAAAGAAAAATTTGAGGACTCTGAGAATAATTTCATAGCAGTTCCATTTAGTTCTATTTGTTTGTACATTGATTTAACAACCATTTACTTAGCAGCTAATATATACCCTAAATAGGACTAGGCACCAGGGGTATAGCATAAATAACATTGAATTTCTTCTTTCATGAGGTTTCTAGTTTAGTGAGTAGCACATACCCTGAAGAAAGTGTCAGATATTATGCCAGAGAAGTGTAGGGTATTTGAGGATAAAAGAAGGGGGAGCTGACTATCTTGAGTTTGGGTTATGGAAATAACCTCCACACCGGCCTTTCTGCTTCTAGTTTTTATTATTATTAATTATTATTATTATTTTCGGGCTACACTGAAGCCGGGGTGATCCTTCTCAAGGTAATTCTACTTTTTAACACCTCTCCCTCCAAATCCTCCTATGCTTCCCTAATACTTTTGTAAAACTGTCTTTGAACAAGACATGTCACAGAAGTTTCTTCTGCTTTCTCCCCAGCAGAAGACAAGTCATCTTTCCTGTTTTTCTGCTGGGAGACCTGACTGGCAGAGGAGAAAAACTGCCTGGTTTTGGAGGCTGGAGGCATAGCCAGCCCTAAGCATCCCACTATAAATTCTACAATTCATTGAAATCTTTGAAAAGTTAGGCGAATATTATCGTTCACTCCACAATATTGGGGTTATCGTAATAGGAAAATAATGCTGCATGTTGTCACACCTGTTGTTGAGTGAACTCTGCTTCTTTTTTAATAAAGATTTTATTTTATTTTTGAGAGAGACAGAGACAGTGTGTGTGCTCACCTGAGTGGGGGGAGGGGCTTAGAAAGAGGGGATGCAGACTCCCTGCTGAGCAGGGAGCCCTCACAGGCTTGATCTCAAGACCCATAAGACCATGTCCTGAGCCAAAACCAAGAGTCAGACGCTTAACTAACTGAGCCACCCGGGCGCCCCCAGGAAACCATGCTTCTAAGGCTGGAAGTTCTCCTTGGTGAATCCTCCTACGACCCCAGGTAGAAGAGAAAGGGGGACTTCACAGGATCAGGTTAGAGCTGGGGAGCGTGAAATGTGAGGGACTTCACAAACAGGTCTCTGCTGGTGCTTCCCTGCTCTTCTCTCCTTCTCCCCATACCAGCCCAAGTTACAGCCCACCCGACCCAGCCGCATTCTCCCCTGATCGCTCCTCTCCCTCACATTCACACGTATTACTGAGCAGCGTGGAATGCCCTTCCTCTCCTCTGCGTGACAAATTCTGATTTACCCCAAAGACTAGACTCCTGGAGGAGAGAGTACGCTTTCTCCGGCATCCTCAGACCGAGTTAAATACTCCTTCTTCCTGGACATATTGCCTCTTCTTCATGTCTGCGGTGCTGCACTTAACACGCAGCCCTCATGATTTGTTTACATAGTCACCTTCTCTGTTGAAAAGGAAGCCTTTGGGATCCAGGGAGTTTTTTCTTCATGACTCTGGTTTCCAGCCAGCCCCTGAGTAGCCAGGAGCGATAGTAGCTGACATTTATTGAGCCCTTGGGTTATCAGACATTGTTTTATGTAAGTTCTAAGTAAGGAAATTAAATAAAAATGTAATTTAGTCTTCACAGAAGTGTTCTAATGCTTTATCTCCACTTTATACTTGAGAAAACGGAGGCACAGAAGGAAAAGTGGCTTGGGGTTAGAACCCAGGTGGTCTGACTCCAGGGGTGGTACTCTTAATATCCCTATTGCATGTGATAATTATTTGAGGAACGAATGAAGGAATGAGAATAAAGCGTATAATTTGTAATCCACTCTAGAATTATTAGATAACTTTTTTTCATCTAAAAGTGGAGTTCGATGTTTAATTCTTGAAGAAGGTACCCTTGCGTATGGACTCTTCTCGTCTATTATCCGTACTTTGCACACTAGCAGGGGAATCTGCTCCATCCTGCTGATAAAGAAAGGCTTTGACAGGAAAATGGGGGTGAGCTGCTTTGGCCCTGCCAGACTCTGGGAGCACCACCTGCGTTAGTTACCACTGGTTCAGGGGACCTCTCAGGGGCTAAAAAAAAGGCATATCCTCCCAATAGTCTGGAATAGCCCCTGAAGGAATCTGCTTACCTCTCTCATTCTCCCATGAACCTGATACAAACTTGGCTTACAGGACCTCTGAAATCAGAACTGTACCTTTCTTTGACTGTAAGTCAGCTTGACCCACAAAAGCCCACGCTCTTGAGATGAATGATCACAGACAAGCCAGTCCTGCTTGGGGTTCTTTTTCCATGACTGTAAGGGGGGGGGTTTGAGCAGCCCCTCTGGGAAAAGTGCACTGAGGCAGTGTCTGCAGGAACCCACCTCTACTCCCTTTGAAAAAATAGCAGAATGTTACAGCAATTTAGTAATCACAAGAGATCATTTTTGCTATCTATAATTGTGGTTACTAATGTCAGCTGAGCAAAGCAATGATGCAGCCTACAGAAAAGCATTTATATCTGACTCTGGAATATATAAGATTTTGATTTAAGAAAAGGATATTCTGAATCACTGTTGATAGAGGATAAACAGATGGAATTTTTTGGAAAGCATTTTGAAAATATGTATCAAAAGCCTTAAAAACATACATATCCTTGGATCTGGCAAGTCTGCTTCTATGAATTTGTGTTAATCAAATAACAGGTAGGTGGAGATTTATATATTCAAGGATGCTCAATAGAATATTCATATAAGCGACTCAAGGTTCAACAACAGAGAATTTAGTTAAATAAATTATGGTTTAATCATATAAGACAGACCATACAACTATTGAAATAACAACAAAGATTAACATTATTGCCATTTAAAGGTATTCATCATATATTAGATTTATATAAACAATAGGTGTAGCATAATCCAATTTTCTTAAAAGAAAAAGAGAATCTGGAAGGATATCCAGTAACTGTTATCTCAGTGGAATGGGATTATAAGTGTTTTAAATTTTCTTTTAGTTTATTTGTATTTTCCGATTTTCTACAATGTAATTTTTTGTTATCTTAAATTTCAAAACTTAAACAAACAAAAAAACAAAGTAGACATCACTAGAGTCTGTCCTGTGCACTCCATGATTAATTGCTTTGGCGCTGCTCATTCTGCTCTCGTGTGGATTTTTTTAGAGTGTCTGTCATTAGCAGGGAGAGGAGCTCAGCAGCCCTGGGCTGGAAGGCCTTCATGGGACCATGAACAGACACTTGTTCTGCTCTCTAGGATATGAAATGAGGCGTTGCAAGACTGTAGAAATTATTCAAAGCCTTGCTTGTAGTGGGTTGGAACCTTGCCATATACTACTGCATGAGGCAGTTTTCTTTTTTGAATGTTGTAATTTTATTTAGTCTTGAAAAAAATCATTATTCTTCTAAAATGGCCCAGGGCTGACCCGTATTGATTTAAAAAATCAGACAACATGTATTTTGGTCCTTCAGTATCATCAGTTACAAAAGGAATTCTAAAATCTGCATCGTGAGTCCAGTAGAGAATAAGCCCAGGATGTGGCAAGTCAAGAAAAGAAACAAGATCTCAAGCAGAAGTATGTAAGATAGTGGTGTTCCAGAGACTCCTGAAATGGCCAAGGGCCAATAGTGCAGCATGTCTTTAAAAAGCAAAAGCTTTCTCAATCTGGAATCAAAAAGTTTTTTTCCAATATGTGCATATCAGATCACAAGCGATAAATCACGTGTAAGAGGCTCCCTCCCTAGCTGATAGCTATTAATGCCAAAGTATTTATTTCTGTTGCTGCTTGCCCTCTCTTCTTGCCTATCAAGTTTTCAAAGTAGCCAAGAGTTCCCTTTGCAACTGGGCAAAAACAAAAGCATGTTTTTTATTTCAGGCACAGTACTAATAAGGGATATTAGTTGAGAAATCCCAGAGAAGTTACTTAGATCTATTATGTCATGTTTGAGTAGGGAGAGAATAGACATGGCCCCCTGGAAATGGAAGACAGAGAGCTATCAGTGGGCACTTGAGGACCATGTAATTTTGAAAATGGACTTCCTTTTCATTCTTCCTCTTAAGCCTACCACTGCACTAATCATGAATGGAAATTGCTTGTTGATGAATGAGAATGTTCCCTGAAGAACATTTGGTTTCCAGCTCACATGAAACTTTTAAAAGCGATGCATTTATTATTTAAGCAGGATGATGAATGCAGGTCCTCTGCTTTTGCAACAGGTTTAAAAACATCACGATAGTGAGGTGCTCTAGAAATCATCGGGGGCAATCACCCAAGATAAGCTAATCCTTTGGGTTTCCTTCGGGAAACAGAATTAAATGATTTGGCTGCACCACTCTGTTTCTCCCTGAGAAGTATCTGTGTATTCAGACAAACAGAGAAGCGTAGTCTGTGGGTGGCTCTAGAGCAAGCCAGCCATCACAAAGTGCACAAGTACCCTCATTTGTTCTTTTACTGCCCGTTTACGAATTGGGGAGACTCCAACTGGGTTTCTGACCGAGGGGCAAAGTGTAAGAAAAACAGCCCCACGGTCCGCATTTCAGCCTCAGCCTGAAGCCCGATTGCCGTGGTGTGAGGGGACAGCTGTGGCCCTCTTCCTTCCCTAAGCCCGGTTGCAGAATATCCTGCCCCGTGCATATCTCTGTCCGCATAGGGACGTATCATTCCCCACACGCATACTTTGCGTAGCAGCGCCTGGAAGAGAGAACATTTAAAATGTCCCTGAGGCATATCATAGTTCATGAGTTAAATGTTCACCAGTTCAATTAAATTAAAGAACTAAAGTTTTAGCTGAAGACCCAAGTTAGGGATGTGTAGTCAAGCAGCATTTCACCACAGTGGAAAGTGCTGGGTTTGTATAAAGGATCTCCCTCACAGATCTTATTGGCTGTCACTTAAAAGGGATAGTGTGAATGATCTTCTCTCAGCCTGACCAGCTTCCTTGTCATCTCAGCAATTGGATGGGGGATGAATGCAGGGGCCAGTTGCCACAGCAACAGAATCTTCGAGTAAAGGTGATGAGAGAAATAATTTCTCTCTGAATGCTAATAGGTTGTCACTTTCATTTTGAACCGGCTGTTTCCCACTGTTTTCCTGATTGCCATAAAGCCAGAGAGATTATTTACAGATTAAGGACTGCTACTTGATCTGATCCTCTGTGTCCTTAAATTTATGCTATATCATCAGGCAAAAAAGAAAAAATTTTTTTAGCAAATGCTAAAGGTTATATTTTCAGAAATTTAAGGTCTGTGACTTTTATTCCAGAGAATTAAGATTTTTCTGTAGTACCTAGAAAGTCATGCTTTGAGCAGAAACCATCTAGTGTTGAAAGCCAGCCAGCCGTTGTCTGTAAATTACTTGCCCTGCAGAGTCTGGCTTTGGTCACCTGCGCTGAGCCTAGGGTCAGCTGTGAGAGGTGGCTCTCTTCATTAAAAGGCAGTGGTGAGGTTGTGAAGGAGATCATTCGAAGAAAACATCTGCACGTGAGACTGTATTTTTAAATCCTAGAAGTCACTTGGAACAAAGGATTTCAGTTTTTCTCATCATTTTCTCCAAAGCACAAAGTTAAAGACCCCATTCACTAATACAAGTAAAAGATTATGCAAGTTTCTCCCACTCTATGACTTGTTGAGTAAATTGTGATTGTGTGATGGGATAAGGAGTTAATTTCAATGTGGGTCATTCTTTCATTTCTTAGAGAGTAGAAATTCTTATTGGAAAAGCGTGGGGTGAATTATTCATGAGTCCAATTCTCTGGATTAACTGGGGTTGAACCATAGGTCTGTCATATAACTCATTAAGTCTCAGTTTCCATATGGGAAAAATATGGAAAACAACAGCCTCGTATTAAAGAGTGTTGATGAAATTAAATGAGATAAAGCATGGGAATTGGTTAGCTCAGTGCCTGGCATATTTGGATGCAAGTAAAGTTACATGTTATTTCTACCGTTTAATTGAAATGTAATCAACAGAGAATGTTATATTGGTTTTGGGTGTACAATATAATAATCCAACAGTTCTGTGCATTTTTCAGCGCTTATCAAGATAAGTGTACTTTTAATCCTTTCTATTTTGGCCACCCATCTCCCCTCTGGTGATCACCAGTTTGTTTCCTATATTTAAGAGTCTCGTTGTTTGTTTGTCTCCTTTTTTGTTTGTTCATTTGTTTTGGTTATTAAATTCTACATATGAGTGCGATCATATAGTAGTTGTCTTTCTCTGGCTTATTTCACTTAGCATTATACCCTCTAGGTCCATCGATGTTGTTACAAATGGCAAGCTTTCACTCTTTTTTGTTGTGTACATATACCACATCTTCTTCATCCACTCATCCATGATGGACACATTGCTTCCTTGTCTTGGCTATTGTAAATAATGCTGCAGTAAACATAGAGGGCTTATATCTTTTCAAATTGGTGTCTTCCTTTTCCCCTGGTAAATACCCAGTAGTAGAACTACTGGGTCATATGGTAGTTCTTTTTGTTATTTTGAAGGAACCTCCATACTGTTTCCCACAGTGGCCACACCAATTTGCATTCCCACTAACAGTGCAAGAGAGTTCCTTTTTCTCCACATCCTCACCAACACTTGTTATTTCTTGTGTTTTTGACATTAGCCATTCTGACAGATGTGAGATGATATCTTATTGTGGTTTTGATTTGCATTTCTCTGATGATGAATGATGTTGAGCATCTTTTCATGTGTCTGTTGGCCATCTGTATGTCTTCTTTTAAAAGATGCCTACTCAAGTCCTCTAACCATTTTTAAACAGGTTTTTTTGGTGTTGAGTTGCATAAGTTCTTTATGTAATTCTATTTTCCTTTTTTGTAAAATTTTATTTATTTGAAAGAGGAGAGAGAGAGAGAGAGAGAGAGAGAGCATGAGCAGGGGGAGGGGCAGAAGGAGAAGTGGACTTCCTGCTGAGCAGGAAGCCTGATTCAGTGTGCGATCCCAGAATCCCTAGATCATGACCTGAGTTGAAGGCAGATGCCTAACTGACTGAGCCACTCAGGCACCCCTATATTTCTATTTTCCTGAAGTAAAATATCTCTGATGGCCTTGAGTTTTAGATAAAAGTACTTTCTAAAGCACAGGATTATGAAGAAGTTTAGCAATATCTGTCCCAAATATTAGGGTCCATAAGACTGAAGCAATGCCTGACCAGCCCCTTCCTTCTGCCTTGTGAATGGCTTGCAAACAATAGTATAGCTTAGATTGATGCAAATATGTTTTTAAAGTAAAATTTGTTCTTAAATACTAAGCATCCACTGAAAACAATAGGGGAGAATTTTTAGTGACATGGGAAAATGTCTTTGATATACTCTTAAGTGAGAAAAGTTGGTTCTAAGACAATAAGTACAGTGTGGAGGAGAAAAGAATATATGAGAATAAAAAATATATATATACATATGCATGCAAACACATATATGCACGTACATACACATACACTGACTGGAGGAATCTTCTTGAAAATATTATCTGTTAATAGTAGATATCTCTGGGTCTTGGGATCAAACTGATTTTATTTTTTATTTTCATCTTATATTTCATCTTTTCTTTATTGTATTTTCTCTAATGAACATATACTATTTTTGCAGTTAAAAAAATAGTCACTTTAGGGCACCTGGGTGGCTCAGTGGATTAAAGCCTCTGCCTTCAGCTCAGGTCATGATCTCAGGGTCCTGGGATCAAGGCCCACATCGGGCTCCCTGCTCAGCAGGGAGCCTGCTTCCTCCTCTCTCTCTGCCTGCCTCTTGGCCTACTTGTGATCTCTCTCTCTCTGTCAAATAAATAAATAAATAATCTTAAAAAACATAGTCACTTTAAAAATGAAACTTGGGGGAGGGGTGCCTGGGTGGCTCAGTTGTTAAGCGTCTGCCTTCTGCTGGGGTCATGATCCCAGCATCCTGGGATGGAGCCCTGCATGGGGCTCCCTGCTCAGCAGGAAGCCTGCTTCTCCCTCTCCCACTCCTCCTACTTGTGTTCCCTCTCTCACTGTCTGTCTCTCTATCAAATAAATAAATAAAATCTTAAAAAAAAAAAAGAAACTGGAATTGCCCCTAAAATGTGAGTTACCCAGAATCCTCCTGTCTTGTCTTTTCTGAAACCACACCCGTGGCTGGAGAGCAGTAGCTGAAGCTCCTATACAGTCTTGCCCGCTAGTCTAGGGCCTCATCAAAGTTTCTTCTTGTTTTCGGAAAACTGTGAAGTCGGCTTCTCCTGCTCATGGGCTCAGAGCCCAGGAAGACGGAGTCACAGGTGTCACCTTGTCATCTTGAGATCTTTCTCAAATGTGTCCTTTATGGACAGGGCACTCTGTCCCTTTTTGCTATCTCTGTATCATAGCACTGAGCCCTGGCCCCTCCCGACTGCTCACCAAGTTCTGTGTGCAGGGAACACTCACCCCCGTGTCTGCGGGCAGCTGGAAAGGAGTCTCCTTTCTTTCACTCAGGGGGCTGGGTGGTAGAGACTGGAAAAGGCCCCTTAGAGGGAAGTGATGCCTTTGGACTCAGAGGCACACTTGGACATAACAAGAGGTTACCTTTCCAAAGCGGCACTTTGAGCTCCCCGTGTTGAAATCCAATTACTTTCTAGTGGTGACCTCTGTCTCGCTCCTGTGGAACACCGTGAAAGGGCTGCCTGCGGCACCGAGGGACATCTGTGCTGCCTTTGTGAACATGAGTCAGCCCAGAGTTGGTTGTGAGCTCACAAGTCTGCTGATGAGACAGGGCGGTTCGTTGACTGTTAAGAGAAAATAACCCGATCCACTGGTTCCAGGTCGCAAATGTTTTCCCATGACTGCCAATTACGGCAGCTTTTCTATCTCATGTTGAGAAAACATAATCTCAGGAAAGGAAGGAATTTAATGTGTAGACACGAGTGGACGATTGCTGTGGAGCCATTTTAAAAATTAAGAAAGGAATCTATTCAAGTAGAAAATTTTGTTTCCATAGTAGACATTTCAGAGGGCCATGTATGAAGCCGTTTTCTTCTTAGATTAGAAAATGCATTATCCTAGGATCTGGGGCGTGCCCTATGTGTTATGGACGGTAACAAATTAAGTGAGCTGCAGCTGATTCTTTGGTGAAATGTGACTTTCTTGCTGCTTTGGGAGCACCTAAAATGATGAAACGTGAAAATGTCTACCACTGGGTTGGGAACACTGTTAGGACCCCGCTGAAAACTGTCACATTGGGCAGGAGCAGAATAAAACTGGGCTTTAAGGAAAGACTTCCACATGTGTTAGCCTGTGTTGCTGGGAGGCCTGGAGGTGAGACGAGGGAGGGATTTATTTAGGAAGGAGCTGGCTGGAGGGATGGAGAGGAGGGGTAGACATGAGAGATGACAGGAGAGTCAATGAGGTTTACTCCACATGTTTCAGCAGTGATCTGGCTATGGGATTGGATCATTGAGAGGTTTAAAGTTAGGTGAAAGGTGTCAATCCCAGTAAAAGGAAGCCTGGAGGAAGAGTTAGTTTGGGTGGGAGGTAAGGAGAGGAGAGTTTCACATCTGACAGCTAATTTGGGATCCTAGTGGGATAACCAGTCAGAGATCTCTAGACAGCAAATTGAGCAAGTATGTTTGGAACCCATCAGAGATGTTGGCTGGAAGGAGATGTTGGGCATCCCCCATACGACAGCTGAACAATTGGAGGATATGAAAATGTCATGCAAAGAGTTTAGAAAATTCAAAGGAGACTAAAGACTAAAGAGAAGACTAAAGAAGACTAAAAGAGAACCTTTGGAATAGGACATGGAAAGAGAGTTGGCAAAGAACCCCTACCTCTTGGGTACTGATATTTTTGTCACTAGTCTCCGAGGTTTAAAACCTTAAATCAGTTTTTACTCTTCCTGATCTCCAAATTTCCATATTTAATTGGTCACCAAGTCCCATTGATTGAGGTGACTCATATTATTTTTCCCTCTCTATTAACAGAGAAGCTACTGCAGTTCTCATTTAGACAGACCACAGGGAAATCAAGAAGGAACCCAGGAATAGGAACCCTAGAACTTTGCACCAGCCGAAATGTAGTTCCTGTATTCCTTTTTTCTTTTCTACCTTCCATATCATTTCCAGGATTGTCTGTCTAAAACAGAGCTATTATGGTGTCACTGTCTCAGTATCTTTCAGTGATTATTCTTGGCCTATAAGGTAAAGTTCAAATTATAGGCATCCTCTTTAAGATCCTGTGCAATTTGGTCCCAGTTCACCTTCCCAGTGGTATTTTTTTTTTTACCACTCTGCCATTAGTACCTACCACCCCACACCAAGCTATTTACCATCCTCAAATAGACCATGCTTTAATCCTTTGCTTGTGCTTTATGATCTGCTCCCTAGCAGATGCTATCTCCCTAGCAATTGACTATGGCTGACACATTCCTCGTCTTCGAGACTTGATGGTGTCCCTCCTTCAGGCCGCTTCCTTTGGCCCTCATTCTTGTCCTTTGCTAGAGGTAATATTTTCCCCTGCTGTGTTCTCATTTTATTCACTAAAGGTAGGCATAATGTATTAAATCTATAATAGTCACATTTCCAAGCCTGAGAAACTCAAGGGAAGGGGCTATGTCTTTGGTGTCCTCAGTGCCTGGCAAATTGCTTGATTCTTAATTGGAGTTCAAGAAATGTTTTGTGTATTAAATGAAAGCAGAGAATGACCTGTTAGACATATAAGAGGACAACTACATTAGCATCAGCATAATCAAGGGAATAGGGCTGAAAAAGAGAAGCTGCTTGGCCATGGGATCAAATGAATTCCAGGGACCAAAGTTTCCTGAGTGATGGTGGCCTCCACCATCTTGCCACCCACTCACCCCTTAAACTCCTAGAGCCAGGGTTCTGTTTCCACATCTTGCTCTAGCTGCTCTCTGGAAGCCTATCACTATGGATAGACTAACTGCCAAATCCAACAGATGCACCTTCTTCTTTCCCCATATCTTCAGCATGGGGTGGGAATGTGACCCTTTAGTAATTTTAAGCAAAGTGGAGTGGTAATAAATACTCCTGGAACTGGGGAGGTTGTTTAATGGTTAGATGGTATAAAGCTCATCTTTCTGGATGCTGATGACAGGTATCAGGTAGCAGGGGTTTGAGCTGGGGACGGACTTAACTATCAGTGGTAAAGTCATGGAGGAAAGTGGGAAAGGGCACAAGAAGTAAGCATGTGAGGGCATGAAGGCAAGTGATGAAGGTGAGGAGAGAGGCTGTCCAGTGGGGCAGAAGAAGGGTCATTTGGACAGAAGCTGTGGGGAGCACAGAATATGCTCACCCAAGGAAGTGGCTTGACTGAGGGGAGTCAAGTTTCAGCCGTGGGGAGGATTGGAGGGAAACATGGGTTACGATCATGCTAGAACAGGCACCCCACAGGGCGACATGAAAGGCTGGTGGGGAAAAGGATGGAGGGAGAGGACTTAGTAGAGCTGCATGGGACAAAAATGTCAGAGACTAAACCAGGAGGCAGGATTTGCTCCTAAAGCAGCAAGGAGAGTTCAGTGGATTTATATTTTTATGGGTTTGTTTAAAAGAATGTGGTTGTGTGACTTCCTTTGGCTATCATTTCATAAAAGCTTAGATATTTGAGCCTAATTTCAGAATATAGGACAGTTATTTAAATTGTATATATTTTCATGTACAATTATAATTTTAAAAATTACACATATTTATCAGGAAGTCACTTTATTATCCTGATTTTTTTTCAGTTTGACATATAATAGTGAAAATTTTGTCTCTTCACTACCATCCTAGCAGTATAACCATGGGACAGTTATTTAACCATTCTGTGAGTTGGTTTCCTCTTCTATAAAATGGGGATAGTAATAGTAGCTATTGCACAGTATTATTGTAAGGATTACATGAGTTAATATTATGTAGAGTAATTAGAACAGTACTTGGCACGTAGTGGGCAATCTGTAAATCTTAGCTATTGTAACTACTTTCATCAACCAGCACTTGGGGATAAAAAGGTCAAGATAATTGGGATAAAGGAAGCAGGGGTGGAGTAATACATTGAAAACAAGGATTAGTGAGAAGGAAAGAAAATTTTGAGAGGCAGAATTTTGCTACTGGAGGACATTTTAGGATGAACCATCTGAAGGCTCCTAGTGGAATGTTGCAGATTTGCCTTCCTAAGGGATTGGTTTATCTTGATGGGCTCTTGAACCATTAATTAATTAAATGCAAGCTTCAGGCTCCTTCTTTTCCCTGCTGCGGGGACTCTCTGTCCTCTATAGGTCTTTGCTGTTTCCACCTTCAAGATACCTACTATATCCTGCCTCAGATTGGCTTCTGAGTCAACATCTCATCTTTCCAGATAGTAAGTTCCACGAGAACATGGACTTCTACCTTGTACAAACTTTGCACCTAACACAGGAGCTTTACATGTTGGCCATTATTTATTGAATGAATGAATAAAATACCACCTGAGACCAATATATCTCTCAGTCCTTCTGGTGTTTGCATTTCTTTACTAGGTATTCCAACACTTTGTAAGAGACTTAAAATAAGTGGCTTAGTTAACTTTGCCTCTAGAAAAAAGAAAGTTTACCATTCCCCACTTTATCTGACATTAATGGGAAATGCTAGATTTCTTGATAGAGATTACCATCTTTTAAATCCTAAGACTTATTTTAGCTGTATTTCTAAACAATATAAAATGTTATTTTATATAATCTTTACTAAATGTGTATGTGTCCTTGGCAAAGAGAATTTATCTTGCTGTGTTGATAACTCAAGATCATTATTGTCAACATTGATGATTTCCCTTAAAGGCTATTGAGTTATGTGAAATCGCTCCATTGCTACATTTGAGTTCTTCTGTCTGATTTTCGTAGAGAAGGGTTGAAAACTAAGGTTGCTGAGTTTAGAAGATGCTATTGTTAGTGTTTTCTATAATACATATGCCTTCGCTAGCACCCTTCGCCCTTCCAGTGTGTTACATCTAATTGCAAGAGAGGCTAAGAAATCTAGTCTTTATTTTGATGTCCATATGTTCCAATAAACATGGAGGGTCTTATTAATCATTTATTCACTCAGCAAATTTTTATTTAGGATCTACTATATGCCAGACACTCTTTTACGTGCTTAGGATATACCAATAACAAAGAGTTCGGCATCAGAGATAGAAATCTGGGATCTCTTGGCATAGTGTTTCAAGCCATGAGACTAGATGTGGGATCTCCAAGGGATGAAGGTCGATGAAGTGGAGTGAACCAAGATCAGAGCTGTGGGACACCCCCATATGAAGAAGTAAGGAAGAAATGAAAGAACCTGCCGAGGACACTAAGAAGGGGTGACCAGTGAAGAGAACCAAGAGGGGAGGATGGACACTGGTGGACAACGGGTAGTTTTTGCCACAAGTGAGAAACTAACTATCTGTGCACTTGTTAGAAGTGAGTGAAAAAGTTCAGTAGGGCCCAAGAGGTTTTCCTATGGCTAAGCTTGTAGGAAAAGTATGTGTGGCAACAACAACAGTACTAAAGATGATAACGATAAAATTAACAACGAAAACATTGAACATTTTTACTATGTACTGTATATTTGCACCTCCACCAACAGATGAGGGACCTGAAGCACAGAGAAGTGATGTAACCGGCCCGAGGTACAGGTGCTGTGGGTCACACATCTGAGGTGGCTGCTCAGAGAGGCTGCCTTTCTAGGCTTGAGTCCCTCCCTCAGTTATATTCTGAACACATGAGACTACTGGGTGGGACTCTGAATTAGATGATGTGCTTCGATGCAGTGTTTCTTTCTTTCTTTCTTTTTTTCTTTTTTTTTCTTTTGCCTATTAACTCAGTTGATAGACCCACATGCTGAGTGATTAGTTTTTACGTTCAAGTGACTCTGTAGGAGATTTTTTTATACTTGCCAGATAATTACTTTGAAAATCCCCCCTAAGTTAGTCCCCAATTAGGACACAGTCAACTCATTTCTATCATGATATCTTTTCAGATTGATCTTGGTGCCTTTGAAATAGCTGATAAATGTTCTTTCATCTGGGGGAAGTTACTAATATTCACCCTAAACTTTCCGTTTTCTCTGCGCTCCCTCCAAGCTCTCCCATAGGCATTGTCTAAGAAATACCACTTAAGTGTGATTATCATTTCCATTATTACCTCTAACTTCAAAGATAATAAGTTCCTGAGAAGTGGAATCTGGAACTTCTTGAAGTGCCTAAGAGATTTTTCACACTTCTTTTTGGCTATTTCAGTTTACACCCCAATATTTGGGGCTTTAGGGGTTTGGTGGAGAGCAAAATATGAGGCACAGTTGAAAAGATTTGGGGAGTGAAAGAGACAAAGATTCATTTGAAATGTCATGATGATAGAGTAGAGGTTGCCTTTGAAAGAACTGCAGAAATAAGCTTCTCATGTGCCCTGATAATATGCAACACACTGATTAAGGGTCTTAGGGAAAAATTTGGCCTGTGCTGTATTAACAAAGGCAAACTCCTGTTTGCATCTGCCAACAGCTGAAAGGCAGATTCTTATGGTAATATCTCTGAATTATAAACGATGCCATAAGAACACTTGTAATTTGCGATGTCATCCACTAAAATAGGAGACAATTATGGCAAATCATATTTGCTAATATTTTAGAAACTGGAATCTAATGTTGCTAAATCAAATTCCTATGGATTCCTCAGGGCACTGAGCACATTATAAGATTTCACTGTGCTCTGAGCATGTCCTCATTAAGATTGCTGGCTACTGCATTTTCATTGCACTCCTGGGAGGTTTATTGAGTTAATGCTGCCAGTGAAAAGTAGTGTTTTCCTAGCCTTCCTGGTACACTGGCCTCCCAGATAGGTCTGCAGCCAGTATATATGTTAAGTTAGGTTATGGCTGTATGTCTTTGGCACTTAAGTGAAACAGGAAGGCAATTAGAAGTCAATGTGCAGTGTGGTGTAGCTACTGAAAACTGTAAATATCTAAATAATCTTACCACAATGAGGAGTGCTACAACAGGTCCAGGATGAGCATACCGAAGGATAGAAAAGTCAATAGCGTTAATGTTTTAGATTGATGCTCCATGTAGTTTGTGCTTTTGTCATTACCATCACTATTATTTACCATCATATTTTTAGTGGCGAATGGCTAATGAGCTCCCACTGGGAGCCAAGCAATGGGCACAAATGCTCTACTTAAATTATTCGATTTTATCCTTAGCAAATCTTATCAGTGAGGTACTATTATTGGTCCCCTTTTACAGATAAGAGAACAAAAGTTCCCAGTTGTTTAAGGACTATGTTTACAGTCACATGGTAAGAAGAGCCTGAGCTGGACCCAGCATCAGCTGAACTCATAAGCCTTTACTGTTAATCATTGTGCTATACTTCCTATTTTCTGGCAAAGTTATAAATCTAAGGGGGAAATATATCAACTTAATATAGTTATAAAACCTTCGTTCATCTAGTCCTATCTAGCAGTTAGAAAGAGTTACAAATTAAGGAAAAAAGTTATAAAAATCTTAGAAGTTGGCAACTTTTTTGGTAATAATTGTATTTATCTAGCATAGGGCACATTTTTTAAAGCCTCATAATAAAATTATAAGGCAGAGCTCATTCCTCACCAATAAAGAAACAGAAAATCAGAGGTTATTTAAATTATTCAAGTGCAACAGTGCAATTGAACAATTGCATTGTTCATCAATGCAAACAATGGAGCCACACAATGCTTAGCTGTGAGCTTCCATCTACTTAATTCCAGATCCTGGGCTCTTTCAGCTATCTCCTACATCCTCTGTTCAGTGTGTGTGTGTGTGTGTGTGTGATTTGTGTCTCTAAGAATAATGGGTTATATATGAATTTTCTAGGAATATCCTACTAGTCTCGTAAGAATTTCGCTATAAAAAATTCTCTGATTTGGAATAAGCTTCAAAGGTTAATTTCTTGGACCAGCAACTCATTTGATGCTTCAGTGTTTCCTACAGTCACCTCATCAAATGAGTGTCCGGGTTATTTGTGAATACTTGAAATGTTGGACAGTTCATTGCCTCCAAAGTAGTCCTTGCATATTCTACATCTCATACTAAAGAGCTTTCATCTGTGCCTCCCCATTTCTCCCCTCTGTGGGTCCTGGTTCCAAACCTTTGAAATGTACAGAACAAGTCTAATGAAACTTCCACCACAAAACCATATAAATACTTAAAGATGGCTATCATGGTCCTACTTACATCTCATCTTGTCTTCAGGGTACACGTCTCCCATTGTCTTCAAAAATTTTTTCTGTGATACAGATTCAGGTCTTTCTTGATTTAATTTAATCTGTTGATTAGGTTAATAAATCTAATCTCCCTTGAAGGATCTCTGTTTTGGCTATATCCTTCTTAAAACACAATGTCTAGGATTAATCATTATTCTCTAAATGAGTCTTACCAGACATAATACTAGAAGTCCTAGCCTCAGCAATCAGACAACAAAAAGAAATAAAAGGCATCCAAATTGGCAAGGAAGAAGTCAAACTCTCACTCTTTGCAGATGATATGATACTTTATGTGGAAAACCCAAAGGACTCCACTCCAAAACTGCTAGCACTCATACAGGAATTCAGTAAAGTGTCAGGATATAAAATCAATGCACAGAAATCAGTTGCATTTCTATATACCAACAACAAAACAGAAGAAAGAGAAATTAAAGAGTCAATCCCATTTACAATTGCACCCAAAACCATAAGATACCTAGGAATAAACCTAACCAAAGAGGCAAAGAATCTGTATTCAGAAAACTATAAAGTACTCATGAAAGAAATTGAGGAAGACACAAAGAAGTGGAAAAACATTCCATGCTCATGGATGGGTAGAATAAATATTGTGAAAATGTCTATGCTACCTAGAGCAATCTACACATTTAATGCAATCCCCATCAAAATACCAGCAATTTATTTCAAAGAAATGGAACAAATAATCCTAAAATTTATATGGAACCAGAAAAGACCCCGAATAGCCAAAGGAATGTTGAAAAAAAAAA
>LNAC01000139.1:2538783-2554577 GCA_002007465.1 Ailurus styani | reverse complement strand
GGGGGGTCGTGGGGGGTAGGGAGGGAAAAATAATGAAACAAGATGGGATGGGGAAGGACACAAACCATAAGAGACTCCTGATCTCATAAAACAAACTGAGGGTTACTGGGGGGTGGGAGGGTAGGGATAGGGTGGATGGGCTATGGACATTGGGGAGGGTTTGTGCTTTGGTGAATGCTGTGAAAGATGTAAGCCTGGTGATTCACAGACCTGTACCCCTTGGGCAAAGAATAAAAATAAAATAAAAAAAAAAGAATTTCTCTTACTAAACTTATTGTTTCCAAATAGGATGACTGTTTTACCAATACCTTACTCTTAAAATGGATCAATAAAGGGGAAGAATAAAAAAAAATAAATGAGTCTTACCAGAACAGACTAATAGAGCATGTCTATATCTTTAGTTTTTTTCTGGATACCACATTAACATCTTTGGTGGCCCCTCTCTCAACTTTTTCTTATGTAAGTCTGCTAAGTTATACTTCCTCTAGCCTGTGGATGTGTAGTGGCTTTTTGGACCGAAGTATTGAACTTTTTCACTTATCCTTATTCAACTGTATCATGCAATATTTGCCTTTCACCCTAATGCTGTCATTCAACATATTTATCCACCTTCCTATGTCAGTGAGCATCCAGTGCAGGAGACAGAAACTTCTCTAGGCACTTGCAGCAGGAAGAGGTTTAACACAAACAGTTTGGTGCTTGGAAAATCACTGGCAGGAGGGAAAGAATGGATTCTAAGCTGAGTCTTCAGAAATAATTCCAAGAATGTTACACAGTTGACCCAGCAGACTTGCTACTACCTCTAAGGCTACCTCTGAAGTTAGGAATTCAAGAACAGAATCCTGGCTGTGATCCAGGAATGAAGATGCTGCTCTATCACACGTGGGCAACTCCTGACCCCTAGAAATATGTAAAGGACCACCGTACCACTGCTGCAGCCACAGTGCTGCTCCACAGCCTCACATGGCATGGAAACAGAAAAAAGGGGCAGAAAGTTGCGATCTGTGTCACTACCGTCTTCCAAATTCTACATGAGAACCTCTAAGTGTGGAATGCAATTTGCACCCAGAATCCTAGCTACAAGAGGGGTTTTGTTTGTTTTGTTTGTTTGTTTTGGCTCTTCATCATCTTAAATGGAAGGAAGGTTGAGAAGCTTAACCGGCAGTTTTTATCATGATTCCCCAAAGAATGTGATCCACGAGTTTGGTATCACCTGACTTCAGGGGAGTGAGCATATTGTGCATGAAGGGTGGGGTGTGTGTGTGTGTGTGTGAGTGACAGAGAGAGACAGACAGACAGGAGGTGGAGAGGGAAAGAATAAACAAAGACATCATCAAGTCATTAATAAAAATCTTGGTAGGAGCCTTTTGGCATGCCATTAAGGTTTTTCTATAGGTTAATATCCAAGGGTGTCCATGGGCATAAAAATGTTGAATTTGTTAAGATGCATCTTGTTAGGTTGAAGAGCATCCTACTTGCCTTGCGTACTTCAAGGGCTTTCGAGAGGAGCTACATAAACTTCAGTACATTGGTCAGATGGTTTGGCTCCTGCTCTAGATTTGTGAGCCTCTCGGGAGGGGTTTCTTTGCATGTTGAATATGCTTTTGTGTTCTCTCCCTACACCAGTGTGTCACAGGGTCCAGGAGGCACTTAGTAACATTATAGTCTATGTTCCATTCCAGGGGACAGCATTCATCCAGAATCCTAGGTAGATTGCATTCTTTGAAGGTGTACAACCTGACGCTGAGTAGACCATTTGCTCATGCCAGTTTGTGATGCAGCCTGGTCAATTTCTTGCTACTGCAAGAACCTAGACCTGCATACATCAGCTAGATTGGTCTGTCCCATTTCCTTCACTTCTCAATTTGGTGACCTTATTAAAAACAAGATATGGAATTAATCTGATAAGGCTCTTGTTAGGTTCTCACCACTTCTGCTTCCTCTTTTAGGTACTCCAAACTGCCCTGTAATAGTATGTTTACTGCCCCCACATTAATGTCAAGATCTCCAATATCAGTTGCTGAACTCCAGTTTCCTTTTGGAAAACCAGGTCTACATTGGTTTATCACTAGTTTCTTGCCCATTTGCTTCTCTCCGCTTGGAGTAGGCATTGTTGGGGTCCCACTCCTATCCCCTCACATCTCACTATTCTTGGTGTGCTTGTAGAGTCTTACCATGAACACCTGTGACTCTACGCTTAAGGTTTTCTTGTAAGCAGTAGGAAAGGTTAGAATAGTGAAGAGTTAATGACCCAGAGGAATTTCTAGAGTTGGAGAAAATGCCCACTACCCTGTGCCTTGGATAGGACTATTCTGAGACATTTTCATACTGTCTCACAGAGTTCCCTAGCAGGATGGGGCCCTAGCTGCCTGTACAGATCACTTGCTTACTAACCCATCCTATACTGTCTTCTTTCTCATTTCAGTCTCTCTTCCTCAGTTCCTTACACATGCTTTCGGACACCACCTCCCAAATAAACCACTTGTATTCAAATCTTGGTCTTTACATCAGCTTCTGGGGAAATCCCTAGAATACTCCATATTTCAAAAAGCAGGTACTGGGGCTGTGGTGATCATTTCTAATCATCTAGAAACCCTGGAAATATTCATTGGAGTTGGGGACTCCCTTTTAATGTCCACCATCTGCTGTGATCCTCTTTTCACTAGCTGATAGCAGTGCTATCCTTTTCCATCTGAAGATGGTCATTCTTGTAAGAGAGAGCAACATAGATATTCACCAACATCTCTATTTTAACACTCCCCTGTAATTTTTCTACAGCTGATCTCTCAAGAGCAAATTTATTGCTCCATCCTTTGTGCTGGAGTATAACAAAAGTTTCTATGCATCGTCTTTAGTGTTTTCCGTTAAGTTTCAACTCAGTAATTTCTGAAAGCATCCTGCTTTTTGACACTGTTATTACAAGTCTGCGACATCCTCTTATGATTGCTTGTGGTCACATATCCCTCTTTCTCGCTCTCTCTCTCTCTTTTTTACTATGCTGTTGAAAAATGAGTCGATCGGAGATTACTCTATGGTTTTAAAGAGGAGAAAATGTCTGGAGAGTACTTCTTGAAAATTGTGAATCCTCATTATACTGTGACACCAATTGATTGCTTTAAGAATAAAGAAATAAGGCTTGCTCCAAAAATGTATTTCTCTTCCTTCCTCTCCTCTCCATCAGCCTTACCTAATGGTTTAAGTTGCCTGGTTTACCACACTTGGCCAGAGAAAGGTAGGTGGTTCAAGGATCCTCCCAGTCCTGTGAGAAGAATATGGAAGAATATTAATATAAGATCTTTATATACAGGCAAATTTCAATATCTTTTTGACAGTATCCCCATTCATTTCTGCCTAGCTACTAAAGTTTACCAGCTGACTCAGCTTATCCTCTGCTGTTTCATAGTTACTGATTTTCACATTATTTTAGTGCTTTCCTCTCATACCAGAGACTTCATTGCTCTGCACTGCAACTATATTGAGTTTACTTGTCTCATTCTTTGGGTTGTAAGATTTTTGAGGCTTGGTCACTGTGGTGTGTCCATTTCCCAGTACAGAGTCAAGGACACAGTGGGTGCATAAGGCACATCTGTTGAACATAGCCGAGCATGACTTTTGGATGCTGCTTGGGGACAGCAAGCTTTTCTTTGGGGTGGGTGACTGGCCTTGGGAAGCATAATTGTCCTTGTAAAATCTTGAGCCTGCTACTGGTTACTGGGAAACCGACTCAGTGACTGGCATCTTGCCATACTTTGTAATCCTCTGGAAATTACATTTTGAGAACACAATCTCCTCTTTGTGACAGGCAATTAAATAACATGTGACTAACTGAATATAAATTATACAGGCATTTTGATTTTAAAAATGTTAGAAGGACTTTCAATTTAAAAATATTTTTGATGCTCATTATACATTTGTTAGTCCACAAAGGACTGAAATTCTTCTTGCCTACATCTATTCGTGAACCAGGATTGGGTAATGATACTGGGCATGTAGGATTTGGTCTCTGTCTTTCTGCTAAGGCAGAGCTGAGAGTGACAGGATGGACATCATGTAATTATGACCCAGAACAGGCAAGGGTCTTCATCTGAACTCAGTGAGAAAACCTGTGGTCCAAAAAGTATATGAGCTAAGGGTCAAAATGAAATTGGGGTTTTGTTTTCATAACCAGGATCTTTTGTTGTCCTAACCATACCCCCTCTCCCTACCCTGCTTCAACACTACTGCATACTGAATCTGCCACATTTTATAAGAACTTACTCTTACCAACCAAGAAAGTTGGTAAAGCTCTTGTAAAGCTCTTCATCTTGTAAAGCTCTTCAACCTTCATCCTTTGTGAATGGCACTTGCTTTCTACACTGCTTTTGGGAAAGCTAAAAGAGTTTTGGGCTTAGCAAAAGATAGAGTCACCAAGGATTTTCCAGACATACTTGGGCATTCTAATACTTTGGTATAAAGATTAATTTATATATTTTTTTGCCCCCCGGTTATCTATAATACCCTAGATGAAGGCTAAGGAATCATTGGTTTTATTCTTTCCCTGTAACTTGTTTTCCAGCTTCTGTGACTTTTTTGAATTTTGTCTCCATGGCCTCTCCAGACCTGACCTTGAAGGAAGTCTCTCATTCAGATTCTTTGTTCAATGGTTTGACATAATTGTATGTACGTGGTCAACTATCCTATACTCCACATATAGCAGAACTGTAATGTTCCAGAGTAATCAATCTGTGGAATTTTCTTCGTTAGTAAAAGTGAGAGTATAATTACATCCAAATATATTTTTAAAATTTTGATTTATGTTTTGATTCCATCAATAGAGAATACTTAAAAAATGTAAACAAGAAAAATTGCTAATCTTTTAAGAGCTAATGGAGTTAGATGCCAGCAGAACTATTGATTAAGTTAAAAGTCCAAAGGCACGTATTCTATGATTTGTAATTCAACAAACTATATTGATTTATATGCTTGGGATATAGACATGAAGTCTAGTTTCATGGGGAGACAGATGTGTAAACAGAGCAAAACACATTAGTGTGACAAGCTCTATGATAGAGATTAAGTCTAGGAATATGTAAAACAAGGACACTGAACCCAGTTGTTGGTTTTAGCAATAAGCCTTTTATTGAGTGTCTATTATGTGCCAAACATGAAGTACTTTATTTTTTTTGAAAGATTTTATTTATTTATTTGACAGAGAGAGAGAGATCACAAGTAGGCAGAGAGGCAGGCAGAGAGAGAGGGGGAAGCAGGCTCCCTGCTGAGCAGAGAACCCAATGTGGGACTCGATCCCAGGACCCTGAAATCATGACCTGAACTGAAGGCAGAGGCTTAACCCACTGAGCCACCCAGGTGCCCCATGAAGTACTTTATATACATTATTTTTAAGCTCCACTACAGTTCTAGGTACTCTTTCATTTTATGACCAAAAACCTAGTGGGGCATTGATATTACCATCAAATATGAGGGCCACTTTATTTATTTTGTTTATTTACTTTTTAGAGAGCGAGAGTAGGGGAGGGGCAAAGGGAGAGGGAGGGGAGAGAGAGAATCTCAAGCAGACTCCCTGCTGAGCACAGAGCCTGACATGGGGCTTGACCTCAAGACTCTGAGATCATGGCCTGAGCCAAGATCAAGAGTCAGGTGCTTAGCTAACTGAGCCATCCAGATGCCCCAGTGAGTGCCATTTTTTGCTGGCATCCTTTTATTTGCCGTTTGTCGTCAAGTGAGATCCCAGCAATGAATTTCTGACATACAAGTTGGCTGGAATTAGAACCATACTCAGTTATATTCATTTCCCCTGATCTAGACAAAGAAGGAGGACAGAGTACAATAGGGCTTCTGAGCTAAGTACTTGTGATTATTGGATGGAAAGCTATGATTCCAAAACCACGAAAGAAGAAGGTAGAAAAAAATTATAATAAAAGCATGCTTCAGGGCGCCTGGGTGGCTCAGTGGGTTAAAGCCTCTACCTTTGGCTCAGGTCATGATCTCAGGGTCCTGGGATCGAGGCCCGCATTGGGCTCTCTGCTCAGCGGGAAGCCTGCTTCCTTCTCTCTGTCTCTGCCTACTTGTGATCTCTCTCTCTGTCAAATAAATAAATAAATAAATCTTAACAAAAAAGAAAAAATCATGCTTCAGCATGACCCCAGGTCATATTATATGAACATTTGCAGGAACTTTTGTTTTGCAGCTTAAGTTCCGTGCAATAATCAGAAATACATGCCACAGGTTGAACAAAGGAAATATATACCTAACAAAGCATACAGACTGAGTTGCAAACCAGACAAACCCTAGAAACATGTAGTCACTTACTCAGCAAAGCAAAACTACATGTGACCCCAGTATGGAAGATATCCTTGGTGTATAGGCAACCACATTAACACATGAGGTTGGTTTCACGGTCAATACAGTATCAACAATGCCAGATAATAATGTGCAAATTATAGCCTTTCAATAAAGGAATGCATTGCCTTAATTTTTTGTTGTAGTCGTTGAGAGTGAACAAAAACTAAACCCCTGATAGAATCTTTGCATTTCAAAGGTATAATTTTGACAGCTATCCAAAGGCCAGATCCCAGGTATTCTGAAGATGTTTTATTTCTTTCCAAATCTCCAGGGGCCACCCACCTTTTCTGAGATTCCATTCCTCCCAACAGCCTGGGGTTGTTGTGGGGCCAATATATTCCACTCATTGCTGACATCCATCAAAATGTGCTTTTACTTCACAACACAAGTAGAAACATATTTACAACTTAATAATCAGGTTGACAATTTGTTAGGCAGAAATGTAATTCCCCAGAAAAAGAAAGTAATACATTCTTCCTTTTCTCAGACGAAAGCCACACCAAATCTAGTAGTGGATAGGAGCGTAGGACCGAAAGAAATCAAGTTTCCTATCTATATGAAACTTGTCCCCCTCATGTTTCCCCGTTTCTGATGTCCTGCCTCCTTTTTCTTACCTCTTAGCTCTAGTTGCTTGTGCCCATTTCATGGAATCACGGAAGTGTAAGATGAAAATAAACTTAAAGCAAATGGTTATTTTCCCCTACCCAAGCCGTACACTTACTGGGCCCTCTAGGTCACTCCTGGTAGGTGATCATGAAGCCTGCTGCTACGTACTCCAGGTGAGGAGGAAACATACAACCATAATTCCCTTTTTGAACAGCTTTGTTTACAGGGTCTTCCTTATGCTCAACCAAATCTACCTCCTCTTTCAAATCTCTTTAAAATGTATTTGTTGATCCTAAGTCCCCTCCCTGGAGTGAATTCCACATATACAGAATAGCTGGTCTACCAAACATTTAAAACCAGCTCTTGTAACCTTTCTATTTTTGTTTACTTCTTTGATTTTGCCTTCTCCATTTCCCCAGACTTCTCTCATATGATATATACTCTAGCCTCTTTGTGTCCAGATTTTTGGGAAGTGCTCTGCTGACTTACTAGGCTATCAGAACTCGGTTTTGCTCTCCAGATAAGGACTGTGCCCCTCCCCACCCCTTCCCTCTGAAGCCACAGATTATCTTTGTCTCACACTGACTTTGTATTTCAGTAGCCCTACTTGGTTCCACCTCTTCCTAGGTTCCATAGTGTGGTGAACTACTTTGAGGCCCCATGGGCATGGCTTGACATCTTTATTCTCTTCTCTTTGTACATCACTCCAGGCTGTAAAGTTTAATTTTGGTTTTTATTTTCAATCTTGAAGTGGTGGATCGCCGTGCCTTTTGTATCTTTATCCATGTCCATACAATTACAGAACAGGACTGAGACAAGCAAGTAAAAAGCATTGGCCAACAGGACAGGCCCAGGAGTTTGAGATTTGGGGTGGAATTCTGGCTCTGCCTCTTGTGTGGCCATAGCCAAGTTACTGAACTTCTCTATGTTTCTATTTCCTCATCTGTAAAATGGTGTCAGTAATAGTTCCTCCCTCATGAAATGGTTGTTTGAATTATATGAGATAAAGTATCTGGCAGCACATGACTCCCAATCGGGACTCATAAAATATTAAGCTGCTATTGGTATTTCAATACTATTAAAGACCTTTCTATAATTTGATGTAGATGTAGTTTTTTAAATATCTATCTTCTCTGGCTTCTGTTGCATTGACGGGAGGCAAAGAGCAAGGCATCCTGGTGCTCCAGGGATGCTGGAAAAATAAATAGAAGTTGACAGCTGGGATCTGAAGCCGTGGGACTGCTGTTTAGTAACCAAGTGACCCGAGTAGGCACATAAGCTCTCAGTATCGCCCTGCACTCATCTGTAAAATGAGAGTGGCCATAGTACTGACCCCATAGGTGGTTGTGAAGATTTAATGAGTTGATAAATGTAGACTAGCACCTGGCACATTAGAAATACTCAATAAATCTTTATTATTGCTTTGTAAGTGCCACCATGTGGTCACATTTCAAGATTCTTACCAACTGCTTATTTTGGGGGCAAGTCAATTTCTGGAGGTATTGAGGTATTATGCCAAGCTACATATTGAAGAAGTGGCCCACAGTTTGGCATAGATCTCGGAGAGGAGAGAATCAACTGAAGGTAATCTTTAGTCTTTTTAAATTGTTTCATTTGAATATAAATAATCTTTAGTTTTAATGTAGAAAATGCGATATCTGGGGATGTTATTATGGTGGTGGTATTGCAACATTGTGATTACTTCTTATCCATTGGATGTGAACCTAAATAAGAATGTAGGAGGTGAGACTATTTATAGCTTTCTCTTTTTTTGGTACATCTTTATGTATTTCCCAAATTTTTCAAAATGAGAATGTATTCATTTTATACTTAGCAAAAAAGTTGTATTAAAAATAAAATAAATAATATAAAATCTAGCTCTGCTCTTCACCCACTCCAACAGCCTCTTTATTTTTATTTTTTTGTATAAATTTTTTTACTTGTCCATAAACACACACTCACCTGGTATATCACAGATGAATACATATTGATGCAGTTATATGTTCTCAATATATGTTCAATGATATGTAACTTATAGAATTAAATTATAGTTGTATAATTTGTATAACTGCATCGTGTTTGCATGCTTTTTTAAATTTAAATTCAATTAATTAACATATAGTATATTATTAGTTTCAGAAGTAGTGTTCAGTGATTCATCTATCTTATATAACACCCAGTGCTCATTACATTACATGCCCTCCTTAATGTCCGTCACCCACTTATCCCATTCCCCACCCTTCCAGCAACCCTCAGTTTGTTTCCTGTGAGTAAGAGTCTCTTATGGTTTGTCTCCCTCTCTGATTTTGTCTTGTTTTATTTTTCCCCTCCTTCTCCTACACTCCTCTGTTTTGTTTTGTTAAATTCCACATATGAGTGAGATCATATGATAATTGTCTTTCTCTGATTCACTTATTTCTCTTAGCACAATACCCTCTAGTTCCATCCACATTATTGCAAATGGCATGATTTCATCTTTTTGATGTTTGAGTAGTACTCCAGTGTGTGTGTGTGTGTGTGTGTGTGTGTGTGTGCGTGTGTATACATATATACACACACACACTATATCTCCTTTATCCATTCATCTGTCAATAGACATCTGGGCTCTTTCCATAGTTTGGCTATTGTGGACATTGCTGCTATAAACATTGGGGTGCAGATAGCCCTTCAGATCACTACATTTATATCTTTGGGGTAAATCCCTAGTAGTACAATTGCTGGATTGTAGGGTAGCTCTATTTTCAACTTTTTGGGGAACCTCCGTACTGATCTCCAGAGTGGCTGCTCCAGCTTGCATTCCCAACAGTGTAGGAGGGTTCCCCTTTCTCCACATCCTTGCCAACATCTGTGATTTCCTGACTTGTTAATTTTAGCCATTCTGACCAGTGTGGGGTAGTATCTCATTGTGCCATAAACTCTTTAATGTATTTGAGTCCTTGTCCTGAGCTTTGCTTGTTTCTTTGCTATAACAGAGAACCATGTACTCCAGGTCACACCCTACTAGGTTATATTTGTGTAAGTTAACAGGTCTGGTATATGAATTTCTTTTATGCCATTTAGAATTGTAGATTACTTCGCTGAGAGCCCTGGTTATCAATATGTAATCTTGATGAGTGTTTGAAGTACTTAAAAATGTTGGTCCCTAAATTAAGATCATACATTCATTCTCATTCAAAGGAATGATCTGTCCAGGGAATCAAAAATATAACGATAGGTAAGTGTGGGAGGCAGAATAGCGGTTTCCCAAAGATATACACTCCCAAATCCCCAGAACCTGTGCATATGTTACTTACATGGCAAAAGGGACTTTGCTAATGTGGTTCAGGTTAGGGACCTTGAAAAGAGAGGTTATCCTGGATTAGCCAGTTGGGTCCAATCAATGACATGCATTCTTAAAAGTGGAGAACAGGGCACCTGGGTGGCTCAGTGGGTTAAAGCCTCTACCTTCGGCTCAGGTCATGATCTCAGGGTCCTGGGATCGAGCCCCACATTGGGCTCCCTGCTCGGCGGGGAGCCTGCTTCCTCCTCTCTCTCTCTCTCTCTCTGCCTCTCTGCCTACTTGTGATCTCTCTCTCTCTGTCAAATAAATAAAATCTTTAAAATAAAATAAAAGTGGAGAATATTTCTCAGCTATGAAGAGTCAGAGATGACAATGTGAGAAGGACTCACTCATCCATTACTGACTTTGAAGATGGAGGAAGCGAGTTGTAGACCAACAAATGTGGGCAGCCTTTAGATGAAAAGGCAAGGAAAAGAATTCTCCCTTAGGACTTGCAGAAAGGAATGCCACTTTGCTGACATCTTGCTTTTAGTCTAGTGAGACCTGTATCCAACTTCTGATCTACAAAACAGTAAGATAATAATAAATGTGTCCTCTAAATAATAAATGTGTAAGCCTCTAAATTTATGGTAACTTTTTATAACAACAAGAGAAAACTAATACAGTAAGTCAACACGGTGAAAGTCTTATACGATGCTTATGCATTTTCTCCATGAGATGAAGTTCAAGGAAGTGATGTAATAGTTATGTGTAAAGCTCACTTTTTCATTGTTCAGAGTACTAGAAACGGAAAGACCTCAGTTTATTTACTGTGTTTGAAGTTTATTGACGGTGTTAAAATAGGTGAGTGGAAAAATGACCCTTATTAGTAAGATCCTTGGGCAAGATGGGCAAGAGGAACCAGCACAAACATGGGCAAAGGCGTCTCTGGAAGCTCAGCTTTCACCCTCCACTTTACACACGGGGAATGAATCCACAGTGATGAAGTGGAGTTAGACTTGAAGTCCTAAAAGAAAGTGTTATTCCAGTCTGTCCTTTGATACTCACTCACCCTTGCAATGGAAATTACAGCCGCCTTATAGCATAGGTTTATGCATACACATGTGTAAAATGCAGCATTTAAAAAATCCTATCACATGTGTTAACTTTATCATTAGAAAGATAAAGATTTGGGCGCCTGGGTGGCCCAGTGGGTTAATGCCCCTGCTTTCGGCTCAGGTCATGATCTCAGCGTCCTGGGATCGAGGCCCGCATCGGGCTCTCTGCTCAGCAGGGAGCCTGCTTCCTCCTCTCCCTGTCTCTCTGCCTGCCTCTCTGCCTACTTGTAATCTCTCTCTCTGTGTCAAATAAATAAATAAAATTAAAAAAAAAAAAAAGAAAGATAAAGATTTGATGTATTTTGCGGGCTAAAGGTGCTAATGATTCATGAGAAGAAATTCTGTAATTAGATCACACAGAATGTGTGAGTTCATAGTGATGTGACCAGAAAGAAGGAAAGATGTGAATAAAAAAGGAGTGGGGATGGGGTAAAGAATAGAACCACAATCAAAATTCTGTGAACTATTGTTTAGCAGAAAAAGTCTGGTCCAGTTTTTTACTGTTGAGGACATTTCTTTCAAGTGGAGAACATGTAGCTATTTGAAGAATTGTCCCTAAACCCAATGGAAGTGGATTGAACTGTGAATCAAGAGGACGATGTCTGAGATTTAGGAATCTTTAGGAAGAGTTTCCATTTTAATTGTTAGGAAAATGATGCATTTACATGGAAATAAAATTTCAAATAGTGCAGAGGACAAAATAAATCTTCCTGTGTTGACCTACCTGTGCCCCCTATCCCATTTTCTATTTATCCCTGCAAGTTCAAAGATAACCTCTTCAGACTGTTTTTGTGTCTTTCTCTTTTGGTAGTTAACTGCGTGATGCCACATAATAATTTATCTTTATTATCTTCCTGTTTTGGATTGAGGAATTTAACTAAGAGTAATCTTGCTTTGCTCCCAATTTAATTTTTACTTGTGTTTCTATTTTCAGATATTCTATTGGCAACTTTCATAATTTCAAATCATATAGTTAAGTGTCTCTATCTTGATTTATTACATTTACCTAGTGATTTAAAAATAGCTAACATAGGCAATTCATGTGCCTACAGCTCTCTCTGCCTCTACTCCTCTCTGCCTATGGTTTTTATTCTTTGTTTTGCACAAATACAACCTCACCTTTAAAAAAAACAAGTTTTTATTTAGATTCCAGTTAGTTAACATACAATGTAATGTTAATTTCAGGTGTGCAATATGGTGATTCAACACTTGCATACAACACCCGGTGCTCCTTGAAAGTGAGGAGCTCCTTAATTCCCATCCCCTATCGCACCCATCCCTGGCCCCCGCTGGTTACCATCAGTTTGTTCTCTATAGTTGAGTCTGTTAAAATTATTTTTTAAAGAAAAGATCCATGGAGGGAGGCTTTGCATATGTATGTCTGAAAGTCTGTATCTCCCTTTTCTACTCAAGTAGAATTTTTCTAGATTTAAGACCATTTTTCTGAACTTTAGAGGCCTTGATCCATCTTTTACAAAGTCGCTGATAGGCAGTATCGTGTAACCTGAATCTCTTTCCTTTGTAAGTAATTTGGTTTTTATTTGTCAAAAATTGGGCAATCTTTTCATCATTATTGACATTCTCGAGTTTCATAAGTCTTTTTTCTTCCATTCTCTTCAGTACTGTCTGATTTTTTCAGTCTGAAGCCTGGTCTTTTGGCAGATTTTTCTTCTATTGTTTCTCCAATAATCCCCTCCCTCTACTTTTATTGTCTTCTTCAGGAACTCCTGTTAGAACAGTACTGACTGTCCTGGTTTGTTTCCTTCCTTTTTCTTTTTTTTTTCTCTTAAAAAATATTTTTTATTTTGAGAGAAAGAGAGAGAGAAAGACAGAGAGAGACAGCACGAGCAAGGGGAGGGGCAGAGGAAGAAGAAGACTCCATGCTGAGCAGGGAGCCTGATTTGGGTCTCAATCCCAGGACCCTGGGATCATGAACTGAGCCAATGGCAGACACAACGAAATGAGCCAGCCAGAGCCACCCACCCTCTTTTTATTTTTCTCTTAAAATTTTTTCCTTGGCTTCTGTATTTCTTCTTTTCACTTCTACTTTATCCTACCTCCTCTCCCATGAATGATATCTGAATGCTCTGGAGTCGCCCTCTCTGACCTATGTCTGTCTCCACTCTGGATTATCCATCAGTTGGTTTCCAATTGTATTTTGTTTTCCAAAAATGTACCTGTGTCTTTTTTTTTACTTCTTTCCTGTATTCCTTTTATGGGCAGAATTGTATCCCCCCACCAAATTCATATGTTGTAGCCCTAATCTGCAGTACCTCAGAATGTGACTGCGTTTGGGAATAGAGTCTTTAAAGAAGTGATTAAGGTTAAATGAGATCATTAGAGTGGCCCTGATATAATATGACTGGGGTCTCTTTAAGAATAGGAAATTCTTACACTGAAAGACATAGAAGGAAGACCATGTGAACATGGAGACACAGGGAGAAAATGGTTATCTATGAGCCAAGAATAGAGGCTCTCTGAAGAGATTAACCTTTGCTGCTTCAATTTTGGACTTCTAGCTTCTAGAACTGTGAGGAAATAAATTTCTGTTGTTTATGCCACCTAGTCTGTGTTATGTTATTATGGCAGCCCTAAAAAACTAATACTCTTTACATTTTTAGGGCTTCATACATGAATTTCTTCTTATGCTTCTTTACTGTGATTCAGTGGGTTTGGGGGAGGGGAAGTTAATGCATATTTTCTGTCTTTCAACTTGAACTGGAAGGCCAGAGTTGCCTTTTTTCAAAAATTTATTTGAGAGAGAGAGAGAGAGAGAGAGAGAGAGAGAGAAAACACATGAAGGAGCATGAGTGGGGAGAGGAGCAGAGGAAGAGAGAAGGGAAGCAGATTCTGGGAGCCCAACTCAAGTCTCCGTCTTAGGACCCTAAGATCATGACCTGAGCCAAAATTAGGAGTCAGAAACTTAACCAACTGAGCCACCCAGGAGACACTCCCCCACCACCACATGCACACACTTTTAAAAAAAGATTTGTTTGTTTATGGAAGGCCAGAGTTGCTTTTGAGCTGTTATCCCCGTGGATGACTGGGTATGTGGAGGTAGGTTAGAAGGCCTGGAGTTTGCTTTATTCTCATGGATAACTATAGCTATAGCTCTCATTTCTTAAATTTTTATTAGGCGCCAGGCCCTGTGCTAAGTTTTTTTTTATATATATCATGTCATTTAATCATCCAAACATCCTAGAGGGAGAATATTGTTAATCCCCTACTTTGTATCCGAGAAAGCTGAGGAAGAGGGGGGATGGGATATGCTGACCAATTGGCAGGGCGCTTTGATAATTGAGATCATTCATTCCAGGTGTATCTTCTTGATTAGATTTTTATAAAATTTTAACTTTTTTTTATCTCATGTTTAACCATCATTTAAAGGGAGAAATTATATAACTGATATTTGAGGCAATCTGTCACTGATATCATCTCTATTGCTAAATTAATTGCTAATCTCTTATTTTTTTTTTAACATTTGGCTAGCTTCCCTTGGAGCATGAATTGGACAGATTTTCATAGAATTGCTTTTGACTGACAGTTCTGACTTAATGGTGTGTATGAGTGAAGGAAAATAGGTAATTCTCCCTTATCTTTTATTCACTTCAACAAAGTTCCTTCTATGTGTGAACCATTGAGCTAAAATGAGTATGGTGCAGTCCCCACCATCAAGGAAGGTAGGAAGTGTACAAATAACCCAAAGCTAGAAAAAATAATTAAAACATTACTCTGATCTCATAGTTCCTTGACCTTTAGCTCCTTTGACTTTTGTCTCCATTTTTTTTTAAATTTTTCAATCCCCTGGACATATCCTAGGTTTGTTATCTCCAGTAATAGCTCTACCTGTGAAGTTTAAAAAAACAGTCAGATCCCTTGTGTTCTCTTATTCCACTGAACCTCCTCCTCCTTCCTCCTCCTCCCCCTCCTCTTCTTCCTTCTCCTCTTCCCCTCCTCTTCCTCCTCCTTCATCTTCTTCTTCTCCTTCCCGTCCCCCCTCCTCCTCCTCCTCCTTCTTCATCTTCATCTTCATCTTCTTCATCTTCTTCTTGTTCTTGTTCTTCTTTTCAAGGAGGAGCAGAGGGAGAGATTCTTAAGCAGGTTCCATGCCCAGCACAGAATCTGACATGGGACTTGATCTCATGACCTTGAGATCATAACCTAAGCTGAAATCAAGAGTTGGACACTTAAGTGCCTCCTGAGTCTTCTTTTTGACTAATGAAATCCCCCGTCCTAGTAGGGTATTGCCATTTTGTCTCAGTTTAGCAGTTTTCTTGTGGCTTCTCCTCATTCCAGATTGCTAGTCTGATTCACTTACATGATTCTCATAATTTTCTTATATGCTCCCTCAATTCTTTCCCATTCTAATTCTTCCATTCTACACATCCAAAACTCATACAACTTTATGATTTTCCTTTTACATATCTATATCCATTCATTCATTTGTTCTTTTTTTTTTTTTTTTTTTT